>LPNX011030166.1:527570-564355 GCA_001517045.1 Pseudotsuga menziesii | reverse complement strand
GTTAAGAGTTAGCCTAAACGGAGGAGCTAGGAGTAGGTGACAGTACCTAGCTCTGTGCTTGCCCCCAAGGTCACACCTCTCCCACTTTCCTAAGTGAGGGGACAACTTTTGAAAGATTTCTGCTGCTGGTGTGCAATCGGTGGACAACAGATACCATGTTAGAGTTTGTACTTTAATTCAAACTTGTTAGATCTTTAATCTAATGTACTACGATCACCGAAAGATAGATAAGCACAACATAAAGAAAGACATAAATATTTTTATCTTGGAAAACCACAATGGAGAAAACCCATCAACTTCTTCTGTATAGATTCGTCACTTAGTACAATGTCAGACAAAGATAGAAAAACCAAAGATAAGATGTTTTTTCCTGTAGCTTATTCTTCTTCCTCCCAGCGAACTTGTCTTTCTCTCTCTCTTGGAGTGAACTTGCTTGTGTTACTGTGTGTCAAAATGAGGGAGGGCGCCTCCCTATTTATACTGATCATGTGTGTGACTTTTTTCCTCAATAGGGCTGACTTTTCTAACTGATTGAGCTGACTTGTCCTTATGGGAGACCAAAAATACATTTTACATTATTTCCTTGGGGACTATTGCCCCGACTTACAACGAAGGTTTTACCTCCACTCTTACATGACCAATTACGTTATTGACATCTTTGATCGGAGGGAAAACATCCCCGAAAGGAGGAATAACAAAAGTACAATAAAATATAATAATAAGAATAATACAAAGAATATCTTCCAAAGTTATATTTACAACAGCATCAACCAGGGCCGACTTGCCTTGGGAGACTCAAAATAACATTTTAATATTACTTTTGTGGGTACTACTAATCCGACTTACAACAAAGGTTTTACTTCAACACTTACATGGCCAATTACATCAATGACATCCCTGATCGAAGGAATAACAATAAAAGTACAAAATATAATATCTTCTGCAGTTACATTTCTTTAACGTCCCCTCTTAACAAGGAAGGTATTCTACAACAACAACACGAACAACTGTACATCTGGCTGGTGAGTCTATATGTCATAGGAAGTTTCCAACAACTACATTATCATCATCATTCGTAGAACATCATCATCATGGATCATCATTGTCGTGGAACATCATCATGGGCATCATCATCATCATTGTGGAACATTGTCACGAACATCATCATTGTCATCGTGGAACATCATCTCAAGCATCATCATCGTGGAACATCATCACGAACATCATCATCTTGAGCATTATTATCGTAATCATGGAACATCATCCTCTTGAGCATCATCAACATGGAACATCATCATCTCGAGCGTCATCATCGTGGAACATCATCATCTCGAGCATCATCATCGTCATCGTAGAACATCATTACAAACATCATCGTCGTGGAACATCATCACGAACATCATCATCACGAGCATCATCATCGTCATCGTGGAACATCATCACGAGCATCATCAACTCGAGCATCATCATTGTGGAACATCACCTGCAACATCATCAGTATACAAATAATTGAACAACATCTGCAAATGAATGCGGGATCACCCATAGCACAAAGAATGCTAGAACATCATCGCCCGTAAATGAATGCAAGACCATCATCTTGGTCACTGACTAGGCGCCCCCATTTTCCTAGAGAATGGCCATCAACCCTAGACTGATCTTGTTGGGATCTTCTTACTAGAAAATACAACCAACCTTCGTGGGATCTTCCTTTTGGGGATGCCACTACCCATGTTGGGATCTACCCTTGGTGATACGACCAGTCATATTAGGATCCACCCTCGATGATGTCACCGATCATGTTGGGATCTACCCTCGAAGATATGACCAGGTTCTCTGTACAGTGACCAATCATTAGAGGAAATTTCAATTTAAAATGGGCCTTCCAAAAATACCACAAATTCCATGTCATCATGTATTAGCCAATCAAAATGCTTTAAAATTAAAAAAGAGAGCACCTCTTAAACAATTTTTAATATAAATTTGGGGATAGGTATCATAAAAAAACTACTTTTTTCTGTTCGTATTTTCGACATATCTCTTTGTGTTTTTACTCAAATTTCGATCGGGGGAGCTCGTTGGATGCGGAATTGAATTCCGCATCCAAGTACCCACTAGGCATACTTTTGACGGACCTCGCTACCCCAAAAACAAGAAATACTTGAAAAAATGTGACATCATGACATCTTCAACTTGTGCATCATCTTCAACGTGACATCATGAACCACATGACATCATCATCCCGTTTTTTCAGGTATTTCTTGTTTTTGGGGTAGCGGGGTCCGTCAAAAGTATGCCGAGTGGGTACTCGTTGGATGCGGAATTCAATTCTGCATCCAACGAGCTCCCCCAATCGAAATTTGAGTAAAAACATAGGGAGATATGTCGAAAATACGAACAAAAAAGTAGTTTTTTCTTTTCTTCCTCCAAAATTAATAAATATTATTTTATTAATTTTCCTTAGGAGGCCCATTTTGTGTTGAAATTTCCTCTAATGCCTTTTTCATACTAGGTGTACCTGTGTGGTGACCAGTTCTTTTTCATAGTGGGCGCACACTCGTGCATTGACCAACCCTTTTTCATGCTGGGTTCACCTCCGTATGGTGACCAGTCCTTTACATACTGGGCGTACCTATGCGGTGACTAGTGCTTTTTCATACTGGGCGCATCCATGTGGTGACTAGTCCTATTTCATACTGGGCACAAACTCGTGCTGTGACCAACCCTTTTTCATGCTGGGTGCACCTCCATACGGTGACCAACCCTTTTTCATACTGGGCATACCTATGCAGTGACCAGTCCTTTTTCATACTGGGTGCATCTGTGCGGTGACTAATCCTTTTTCATACTTGGTGCATCCGTGCGATGACCAGTCCTTTTTCAGACTAGGCGCACACTCGTGTAGTGACCAACCCTTTTTCATGCTGGGTGCACCTCCGTACGATGACCAGTCCTTTTTCATACTGGGCATACCTATGCGGTGACCGATCCTTTTTCATACCGGGCGCAACAGTACGGTGACCAATCGTTTTTCATACTGGGTGCACACCTCATACTTATTCCACAGAGCCAACCCTTTTTCATGTTGTATGTGAAGACCACTCGTCCTCCACGGAGCCAACCCTTTTTCATGATGGATGGAGGACCACTAGGACTCATCACTCCATCTTGTGATGGACACCGATCTACACAACTCCAATCTTGTCCTTGAAGTACTCGAACTTCACTCTCGCCAAAGGCTTGGTCAATACATCAGTTATCTGCTCCTCTGTCGCAATATACTGGAGCTTCACTGCTCCTCTTTGCACCATATCCTTGCAGGCAAATCCTCTAATCTCTCGCATATCTGAGGCCATACTCGATCGTACCCTTGAGGTATCTCAAACGTGCTTTGCCGCTGAACACGTCTCGACTCCACCATGTACTCGCACAAAGTGTTCTTCGCAAAGCATATATCAGACCTCGTGTTCGTTAACTACATTAATAAACCAATTATATGCCTATAGACTGTGGCATCAACTATAAGTAGGATCAGACAACAACTTCAAGTTCGATGCCATCGATGTAGCTATAGTCCAACATCTCAAACGTCTTCAGGATCTTGGCCTCACATTTTCCTTGGCTAAGGAAAATCTCCTCTTGATTCTGCCACACCTCTAATCTCGAGAATCATGTCAACGTTCTCAAACTCTGAGATCTACTGTAGCCAATTCCTCTGAAGCGGAGCATCATCCTCCCTCTGCATCTTGTACTCTCTGTATCGAGACATTCTATATTGGAGTGACAGGTAGCCTCCTCTATTGTTAATCTTCTGTGTATCCATCTATGTCATCTCTCAAGGTCATTGGATACCAAGATCCTCCATCTCGAACTTTGTTGAAAGTTCCTCTTGCACCCATCTATGAGCTTCTTGTCCTCTATAGGATTCCATCTTCAACCTTGTAGCAAAGGATGAGATCTCCATCACTCAAGGTGATCGTCAAGCTCGTTATGTAACTGTATGTGCTATCCCATGGGTATCTTTTGAGCTCGTACACAACCTTCTTCAATTTGCGCACATGTGGTTCTTTGTAGAGAGCCCCTAGTTCTGGAAGTTGTTTGATATGCACTTCTATTTCACTGAAGAAGTGTTTCTGGTCAACGGAGCAAATGTCTTGCCATAATCGACTCCCTCTTTCTGAGAGAAACCACGAAGCTTGCTTTGTATCTCTTGATGCTGTCGTCTGCTGCATGCTTGATCTTGTAGATACATTATAGCATCCTTCCATTCTTTCTTCTAGGCTGCTTCTTTATAATTTGAAGGATCTCTCTGCATCTTGGATTGCTTTTCTTGTGTCCAAGTTGGTCTTCTCTTGTATGTGTTCACCTCTCGAGGTGGATCTACAGGTCTCTGTGGCTTTGGTCATCTCATGGTCATCATGTTCTTCTAAAGTCCTCTCTTCTATAATTGTGACTTTGAATCTGGGAGCTTCAGGTTCTTCTTCATGTGCCTTATCTGAGTAAATCTGCTTTGAGTGTTATGGCTGAACCATCGTCACTTGTTCTTTGGAACAAGATTCATAATTCTTCTCTTGCACACGATCTTTCCTACAAGTCAAATTTAGTTGCATGATTAGAAACATTTCATAATTTCCAAAACATATTAATAGTGACAAATTCTAATGCATAAAGACATGTCACACAATCATGTAACTATTTTAGCCAATACAACATTCATCCATACGGTAACTTTATAGATGCCTTCCATCTCTAGCAGAACATTATTAAGAGTGTGCACTACTCCCAATATGTCAGCAAAGATGTTTCATTCTCGATAAGTAGCTATGGAATGCTGTATAGCACATAGGCTACTTACTTGTTACATGCATATTAGTAGTATATTGTTCATGAATGCAAACATTCTGACATGCATAATACATTTTCTAAATCTAGGAATATAAATATGTAAACACTATTATTTAAGTAACTAGATATATAGGAAATGACAATTTAAACACTTAGCTTTGTTTGTTTGGTAGACTCCTTGATCTGTGTCTCTTTGCAAGAATTATTAGTCTCTAACTGTGTGCTTTTCTCCATCATCTAATTTTGAGGACCTGTGTTTGTCTTGCTCATGATCGACAATGCCGAGCAAGTGTTCTACATCATAGATTTGAGTGTCGCTTCTTCTTCATCAATCACAACTGCTGTAACAAATATAAAATACAATATTAATTAGACTATTAGGTTACTAGTGAAAGGGTGTAACCAATGTTGCACGACTCGGACTCGGCAAAGACTCGGCTGGCATGTGACTCGTCGACTCGGGAAAGACTCGGGAAAGACTCGGCAAGACTCGGCAAGACTCGGCAAATTGAAGAAACCTTAAAATACACTAAATTTTGGGCACAAAAGAAGTTAATGGCAATCATAGTTCAAATTTCTCTTTAAATTAAGTTTGACTATCATTAATTTTCTAATTAAATTAAATATAAAATATAATCCAATATATTATAATTGAAATATATAGGTTAAAATATAAATAAAATGTTAATACATGTAAAATTCATAAACTTTAATAAATGTTAATTCATAAACTTTTTATTTATGAATTTTACATGAATTAACATTTTATTTATATTTTAACCTATATATTTTAATTATAAAATATTAGTATTATATTAGATTTTACATTTAGTTAAATTAAATTAATGATATTATAATATAAACAAAAATTTAAATTACATATTATTTACCAATTTTATAATGTTGACAAATAGTTATAAATTATAAATATATCATAATTTACATTAACTGGCTTTATAATAAAAGAGTATGTGTTTATATTAAACTTTAAGCTACCTGTTTAAAAGTGTTCGTATTTAAAAGAGTTCGTGTTTAAGCTATCGGGCCTACCAGGGGACAGCACTGTGAAATCAGACGTACATGAATCGTTCAAGAATCAATAGCTACCTGCAGTCTCCATTGAACCCGCATTGAACTCGCGCCAAGCATTGGCCCTACCGAGGACTAGCATGGCAAGCTTCCGTGGATGCTCAACACGGAATTTGTTGGAGGCACGTTTGTTCTTGGATTTCTTCCCTTCGATTGTTGTTGGAGGCACACACGCTGGAGGACACTACACGCCGTATATTTTCTCTGCTTGCCGAGTTCACGTCGAGTATCTGCGAGTTTGTCGAGCCCCTGCGAGTTTTCCGAGTCACTCCAAGCTTGCCAAGTCAACAACGAGTCTTTCACGAGTCTTCCACGAGTACCCGGCTTGGAGGTTGACTCGCCCAGACTCGCGAGTACTCGCGAGTCTTGGGCGAGTGGTGCTTCATTGGGTGTAACCCTTCACTATGTTGGCTCAAGCCATATAAAAGGCGAGCTTATTGTACATTTTATCCATCATCCAATATATTATTATTATTCATATTCATTATTAAAATGATAGTCGGATTCGACTAACGGACAACCGGATTCGGTTGCTCCATTTGGTATTAGAGCGGATTCGCTCCTGCACTCTGAGCTTGGACTCGGCTCATCAACCCCTACTTGAGCTCAGACTCGGCTCATCAAAGTCATCTAACGGTTACTTTGATAATAAAAAGAAAAAGAAGAAAAACATATGTCGTCGATGTGGTGATGATTGGACCCCTGGTCATAAATGTAGGAACAATGAGACAATACAGTGCAAAATCATCAATGGAAAGGAAGTGCAAGTTTCTGCACAAGAGACCTCATTCGATTCTAATACCGACATCGAGTCAGAATGAAGAACGACACTAGGAAAATACTTAAGCTTTGAGGACAAAGCTTCCTTAAAGGGAGTGGCAATGTAACAAATATAAAATACAATATTAATTAGACTATTAGGTTACTAGTGAAAGGGTGTAACCCTTCACTATGTTGGCTCAAGCCATATAAAAGGCGAGCTTATTGTACATTTTATCCAACATCCAATATATTATTATTATTCATATTTCATTATTACAATGATAGTCAGATTCGACTAATGGACAACTGGATTCGGTTGCTCCAACTGCATCCCTTCTTATTCAATGTTGAGATGGACAAGAGGTTCTTCTTCATCATGGGTTGAATCCTTTTGGATTAAAGTACATATTCCTCATCACTTGAAAATTCTTCCCTTGTTCTCTTCTTGGTTGGTTCATCATCTTCAGTGGCATGAGCTGTCAGGGCTGATTGTCATCATCACCTAGCTTTTCTTCTCTTGCTATTGAACTTGCTGAGCCTCCTTTTGGCATAAATACTTGGAATGAAATATTCCCATGATTAGGGGAAACCATTCAAGGTGGTCATCATCGCTTCTGCTTCCTTGACATTGTCTCCAATGGCTTCTAGTTGCTCCTTGATTTGGGAGAACCTTGTGAAGTGGTATTGAATGCTTTTTGACATCTGCATCTTCACATCCTTGAGTTGAGTTCTCAAGGTCATCTTCTTGTTGATGTTCTTTCCTTCATACAAGCTGGTCAATGCATCGAACATCTCCTTGGGATTCTTCAATGAGAATACATATGAGATCGAATGGTCTTTGATGGAGATGGAAATAATTCTCTTTGCTTTGACCAAGTTCTTTCTTATGATTGCTTTGTCCACATCTCCCAACTTCTTCTTTGGCATAGTCTTCCAAGTCATGCTTTTCTAGTATGAGAAGCACTCTATACTTCCATGCTCGGAAGTTCTCAGCTTCTTCAAGCTTCTCCTCAAGCTTGGTACTGTTTGTCATCATGATAAAGTGAGAACCTTAAATGGAAGTAGAGAGAATAGAACTTACCAATGAAATTGCATTAACTAGATGCTTGCTTCAATACTTTTTTGGAAGACTGCTTCTTGTGGACTTAGGGTTTGATAGAGAAACCCTAATTTTTCAACTTCGGTGACTTTCAGATATGGTTGGATAGAAAGACACACTTCCTCAAGGCGAGCTAAGAAACATACTCCTTTTCCCAAAATTGTGGAAATAATTGGAAAATATTTGATGCCCTAGTTTTCTCGTCAGTAGTGTTAGCTCAAAAATTGACAACCATAGAAAGATGTGCCCTCCTAGGGCGAGTTGGATGGTCCTCCTTTTCCCATTGATCTATAGAGGGAAGTGCTCGCAAAAGGAAGCCTTAATTACTTCAATTTCTTTTGCATAATTGTGTGGTCTTAATTTTGATGTATCTCCGAAATTCCTGCTCCTCAAGGTTTGAAACTTCGTCCTAAGGTAGCCTGATTTGTCTTCTTTTCAACCCCACAAGTTAGAGGAAGATTGGATTCACCAAGTGTTAGTTTTTACAAGATTATAGTAGTATAACTTAATTTCAATATGATCAATAAGATCTCTAGAAGAAAGACGAAGCATAGAAACAAATGACACAAGAGTTTATCTTGGGAAACCTAATCAGGAAAAAACTCAGCAACCTTCGTATAGAGATGATAGCTTCTGAGCACAAAGTACAAGAATGAGAGAGAGAGAGACAAAAAAGTCTCTCCAAGATAAAACCCTAGAAAACACTCCAAACTGGTGTTGCGAACTTCTCATGGAGTGAGCGAATTTGTTTGTGTTGGATGAGTGAGTAAATGAGGCACACTTGCTCTCTATTTATACACATTACAAATTTGACTTTTACCCTAATTGGGCCGACTTGTCTAGTTGACTAGGTTGACCTACCTTGGGGAAATATAAAAATAATATTAATTTATTCTTTTTCTTTGCGTAATCTTCCCCAAGGTTTACATTGATTCTTTCTAGGGTTTACATGAGTAATTACATCAATATAATCTCCCGTAGGAGGTACAAGGAAATACAATACAAGTACAATAAGGATAACTTCTGAAGTTGCACAAATTTTCAACACTCGCTCTCATCAAGGAAGGTATTCTCCAGATATGATCATCATCAGCATCACAAACATTTGGGTCTCTTTTGTACATCTCATCTCTCTCGATCATCTCTATACATGTTGAAGGTTGTCAACATAACCGCAATCTGTCGAGAGGTGTTATCATGTATTTGATCCACTCAGTCCATTGGTTTCGGTCATTTTCGGCTTGACATGTTGATTTGACTCGATGAGGCCGTGAAACCGATCGGACTCACCTGTTTTTTCGGTTCCAATTTTGTTTTCATAACACTGATTTGAACCATCATCAGTTAAACCTCTCGTAAGGAGACTTGCATACAAAATGCTTTGGGAGATAGAAGGCCATTTTAGACCTTATGCATGGAGGACAAATCAATGGCAAAAGACGAAATTGCAAGGATAACGTAGGTGACATTTAAGTTGCAACAAACATAGCTTGGTGAGCCTCTGCATATGCTTTCAAAATCAAACCTTAACTAAGTGTAGCGTCACTAAAGGACTACAAGAAGATGATCCTCCATTTGAAAAGAAGAAGATTAATCATCAGTAGCGTAAAACAAAATTCCATTAAGAGACAACTTGATATTTTGTAGAATGAGAGTGAATAAGGAGAGTTTGAAGCAATGTTGCGAACATCATTTCAATGCATATATCACTGAAGGTCCTAAAAGAAACTTATGGGAAAACTTAGAAAATAGTACAATATACAAAGCCCTTGTTTCCTCATGCATCATGAAAGATGAAATCCTTGCAAACTGCTTCTGTTATAATGCTCTAGTTAAGGTGTGCTGTCCTTTAGTCCTCTTGGTTCCTTGTTGCACTCGCTGAATGATAGTAAATATATAGGAAAATTGAAATGAATTGAGCTTTTTGGTTGGTTTCTAGGCATTTAGAGACAACCCAACAAGTCAAAATTGCGTTGACAGAGTTTGACTCCAGTAAGTTGTGCTTTACTTGTTATTACCTATGAGTAAAATGTGGTTGACCTGAGTCAAACAAGGTCAACCTGAGTTTGACTCGCCAGCAAGTCATTTTGACTTGTTTAGGGCTAGAGCCAAGTCAACTTGTGAGTTTGGTAACACTGGTCTAACAACTCTTCCACCACTTTTGCCATCTAGTTTGTTCAAGATTGTATTTCCACTTTCTCTTCATTTCTACCAAGTCAACCTTTAAGCTATATGTTACCTTCTAGAAGTCATGAATGTTTTCTATAAGAATGGGGAGCTGAGCAATGCTCTGTATCTCCTCGACCTTGGTTATCCCCGCCCACCCCTCGAAATTTTTAGATGCTCATTTAGTTTGCTCTGACATTTTCCTTACTAATGTTGATTGCGCTTCCATTGTAAGATGACAACTTAATTACTAGAGAAAGAGGGGAAAGGATTAAGTAAATGCCGGAGAGAGTTGTAGTACTCCATAGATTGGACGTCAAAGCGACAAATTGGTTAACAAGTTATAATCAAGATTCAAATTCTGGTAAGGAATTTGCAAGGTAACCATCACACTTTTTCTTCCTATTGCTACTCTTAATGGTTTTCAAGCTCGACATGCCGCGTTTCCTGATCATCATCACTTTGTCATTATTGGAGTTGTTCTCCTCAAGATCTGGTCATTTCATCCACAGTTCCCATTGGAGATCCTGGGACTTTGAGAACTATAACATCTTATAGTTTTGATTTGTCATTACTGAATATATAATCATAGTTGGTTTGTTGATGAAAATGTAACTTAGAAAGATATTCTATTTTATATTGTTATTGTATTTTATTGTACCAGCGTGGAAGATGTTTTTCGTCCGTTCTGGGATGTCATTATTGTAATTGGTCATGTAAAAGTCATGAGGTAGAACCTCCGTTGTAAGTCAAGGCAATAGCTCCCTAGAAGAAATTATACAAAATATATTTTGAGTCTTCCTAGGTAGGTAGTCCCCAATTAGAGAACCTGTTTGACCTAGTTAGCTAAGCGAGTTACACAACTGAAGATTATAAATAGGGAGGCGCCCTCCCTCATTTGGACACACTCACTCTCTCAATTCACTAAAGAGAGAGAGAGACGAGTGCGCCAGAGTGAGAAGAAGAAGAAGTTGTCGGAGATATCTTTTGTCTGGGTATTCTATCTTGGTTTGACATTGTACTTAGTGACTGTTGCCATTTTCACACACCTTGGGGGAGGCGTGGCTGAAATCTTCAAGCCACTCGGTGTGTCCTTGGGGGAAAGTCTCGAGTCAAGTCCGTCACCTTGTTCTTGGGTCCTTCGTTTAGGACAACTCCTAACGAAGCCAAGGGGGGTAGACCCTATTAGTTGCTAAGGTTGTTAAGGCTTAGTGTGATGACGATTTAGTTGTTTTAGGAGTTTTGACAAAAAATAAGCAATTGAATGAGATATTGCAACAAAAATATTTAAAACACAACAACATATAGAGTAACACATGATATGTGAAGCACACAGAAACAGATGATTGTATAATGTAAAATCAGTGCCAATGGACTCCAGAAAGTGTGTTGTTGTATTGCCGAAAGAAATTGTGTTGCAAGTGCTTTTGGTCAATTTTAGATTAATATGGAGATGAGTGAATTAACTTAGGGGGAAAGGAACTACAAATATACTGGAAGGTACAAAGAGTATGTCCAAAACCCTTATTCAATGCGACTTCTTGCAAGGAATATGTGGGCTGGTTTGAGTCTCTGAGACGTGTTCAACACTAATCCAACAAGGGTGTAGCCTAATGGTTTCTCGAGGTCATTGCTTAGTTGTTCCCGCTTCCTTTGTGGAATTTGCCACTGCAACGAATCGAATGGAGGCGTTGGATTTTTGTCTAAGGAGGTTAATTGAGATGTGAAAACTAATTAATCTAGTCACCAATGTTGCTTTTGATGCAACCAACTGTTCGGTCGAACCGCAGCAGTGCAGAGCATACACAACGGAGCCTAAGTAAATTTTAAGGATTTTATGACTTGTTTGCTTAAAAAAAAAGGGAAAAATGACCTCCAAGAGTCTCCCTTGGTTCAAGTGAACCTCAATCAAGAAAGCAAGGAGGGTTAATTTTTATTATGTTAAAGTGAAATAAACCGAATAAGCAGGAAAGAAAAACAAGTTATCTAATTAATCCTACCATGCATTTCTTTCCCCTTTTGGGTAACTCGGGAAGTCATGGGGTAAGTATTAGTATTACTTTGATTTAACAAGAAATGGAATGATATAACATTTATCAAAATATACTATCTTGCAAAAAAGAAATAAAGTAAAGAAAAGCCGAAAAATGCAAACAACGAAAAAAGACAAAGACGCGGATCCCCCCTGGGGGTATGGGGAGTGGGCTCAAAAGAGCCTACTCGAGATATCTTTTATTTATCACGGTTACAATATTAGAAGAAGTGCTCTTTGGTCCTTGTTATTTGGGATCCAAAGGCTTACAAAAAGCAAGAAACAGAAAATCCGAAACTAGGGGGAACCCCTGAAAAGCTTCGGATAGCGAAACAATGTATTTTCGGGCAGAGTTTCCTTTTCCTTTTTGATGTGCCTGCTAAAAACCAGCAAGCAAACGTCAGTAAAAAGTGCCCAAAAACACTTTGGAAGTGGCTTTGGACAACACACAAAAACTTGTAAAAAATTTATAAGTTAAACTAGAAAAAATATGCGAAAATTAACCAAGTAAAGCGAGCTTTCGTTGGGATCTTGGCTTGCATTTTGGGCAGCCAATAATATTTAGCACTTTATTGCAAGATATATCATTAGAATTAGAGAAAAACTATTTTATGCAAGTTAGAGATTTTTCCTACAATGCCTTTGCAAAGAATAAAATTTCTTATGCTAGATCTACTTTGAATGAGATGAAAACTTAAGCACTTGCTAGATGTGAGCTATTAAATCTTGAAAAAACTAGATCTAAACAAAGATTTGTATTTTAATGCATAGATCTAAGTAAACAAGATACGAAACCGAAGGGAATATTGATTTTAAATAAGAGGAAGGAGACAAACAGAGTGTGCTGCTGCAGAGGGTTTGCTTGGAAACTTCGTAGTGAAATGCCGAGGGGCTATGTCTTTCGTATTTGTTTGAAGTGGGGTGGAGTCAAACTAGATCCACACCTCTTCAACACTAGGAATCCTGAAACTCAACCAAACACTTGCAATACCCATGATATCTTGAAACATATACAAAAAAGAAGTTAATAACACATGTAAATGAACTTATTAACATGCAATATTTGGCCTCTGATCATACATGATAACATAGAAACTAAAGTAAACTTACTTTCAATTTCTAATCCTACTGATTCAGAGAAATCCTTTTAGGCAAGATCTATATCAAGAATAATGCAAGAAAACTGGACACATACACAGTTTTGCCTCAATAAAACATGACAATCTTAGCGCACACAAAGTATCACACCACCATTAGCCTCTAAAGCTTCTTTTTATTATCTGCAAAATAACAAAAGTATGACAAATACAATAGCTTGCGCTCGCTTCTCAAGACCCAACTAGTTTGTGAGAGAGGCAGAGGCTTTATTTATAGCCAGAGAAGGCCCCTGGGAGGCACCACCAACACTGAAGATAGAGTGGGAGTTTATCTGAGTGAATCTTAGTTGATTTGAGTCAATCTGAAGAGGCAATGCCACCTTTCTCCCACCTAACATCTCCTACAAATGATCATGCACCAACCAACCACCAACCACTCCACATGCACCAACAAACACCAACCACTTCACATTGGCGTCTCATCCTTCACACGCTCGAATCCTAATCCACCAAACCTTCGCTAGCTTTAATGGCGCATACTATATGTTGACGTCATGTCTTTTTCCCACACGCGATCTCTGTCATAACACAACCAAAGTTTTAATGTTCAAACTTCAAGTTGAAAGGGGTCCACCCCTTCTCCTAACGCAACCTTCCTATTGGCTCACATACCTATGGTTGACGTCACCTTTAATATACCATTCACTACCTCCTTTAATTTTAAACCAAAGCTCAACATTTTTAAACAAATTCATGTTGGAGAGGATTGCAAGTTTAATGGGGGACCCATGCCATGTCATCCCACCCATTAAACTAATCATTTTTCACTTTTCAAACCTTTGACTTTAGTGCCAAATTGATGCAATTTAGCATTTAAATGTCGTTTTGATGGTCCTTTAGCTAAATAGTGCTCCACGGGGTGTTCTGGTCGCCTGAATCATATGGGAAGTGGCCTTATGAAGTAAAGAGGATGCTCTGAGTGTGAAAACGAGCATCCCCACACCAAAAACGGACTTCGAACCTAACTTTTATTACACTTTGAAATTTTTTAATTAAACCATTAAAATTGGCTTAATTACGCGGGAAAAATTTATTTTCTAGGAATCAAGCAAAACTCTAGGGGGACCTAGCACATGTTCATACGACTCAATTTGAATGCCTAGCATGTTGAAAAACACTGACACAAAGTTTCTAACTAGGTGCTTTTCTTCATCATCTGATTCTGAGGACCTGTGCTTGTCTTACTGATGATCGACAATGCCGAGCAAGTGTTCTACATCATAGATCTGAGTGTCCTTTCTTCATCAATCACAACTGCATCCCTTCTTATCCAATGTTCAGATGGATTAGAGGTTGTTCTTCATCATGGGTTGAATCATTCTGGATTAAAGTACATATTCCTCATCACTTAAAAAATCTTTCTTTATTCTCTTCTCGGCTAGTTCATCATTTTTGGTGGCGTGAGCTGTTAGGGCTGATTGTCATCATAACCTAGCTTTTCTTCTCTTGCTATTGAACTTGGTGAGCCTTCTTCTGGCATAGATACCTTGAATGTAATATTCCCATGATTAGGGGAAACCATTCAAGGTGGTCATCATTGCTTCTGCTTCCTTGACATTGTCTCCAATGGCTTCTAGTTGCACCTTGAATTGAGAGAACCTTGTGAAGTGGGATTGAATGCTTTTTGACATTTGCATCTTCGCATCCTTGAGTTGAGTTCTCCAGGTCATCTTCTTGTTGATGTTCTTTCCTTCATACAAGCTAGTCAATGCATCGAACATCTCCTTGGGATTCTTTAATGAGAAGACATATGAGATCAAATGGTCTTTGATGGAGATGGAAATAATTCTCTTTGCTTTGACCAAGCTCTTTCTTACGATTGCTTTGTCCTCATCTCCCAACTTCTTCTTTGACATGGTCTTCCAAGTCATGCTCTTCTATTATAAGGAGCACGCTATACTTCCATGCTTGGAAGTTCTCAGCTTCTTCAAGCTTCTCCTCAAGCTTGGTACTATTTGTCATCATGATGAAGTGAGAACCTTAAATGGTAGTAGAGAGAATAGAACTTACCAATGAAAGTGCTTTAACTAGATGCTTACTTTAATACTTTTTTGGAAGACTGCTTCTCATGGATCTAGGGTTTGATAGAGAAACCCTAATGTTTCAACTTAGGTGACTTTTAGATCTGGTTGGATAGAATGACACGCCTCCTCAAGGCGAGCTAAGTAACATACCCCTTTTCCCAAAACTGTGGACATAATTGGAAAATATTTGATGCCCTAGTTTTCTCGGCAGTAGGGTTAGCTCAGAAATTGAAAATCCATAAGATATATGCACCCTCCTAGGGTGAGTTGGATGGTCCTCCTTTTTCAATTAATCTGTGGAGGGAAGTGCTTGCAACAGGAAGCCCTAATTTCTTCAATTTCTTTTGCATAATTGTGTCGTCTTAATTTTGATGTATCTTTGAAATTCCTACTCCTCAATGTTTGAAACTTCGTCCTAAGGTAGCCTGATTTGTTTTCTTTCCAACCCCACAAGTTAGAGCAAGATTGGATTCACCAAGTGTTAGTTTTCACAAGAGTATAGTAGTATAACTTAATTTCAATATGATCAATATGATCTCTAGAAGAAAGACAAAGCACAGAAACAAAGAACACAAGAGTTTATCTTGGGAAACCCAACCGAGAAAAAACCCAGCAACCTTCGTATATAGATGATAGCTTCTGAGCACAAAGTACAAGAATGAGAGAGAGAGAGAGAGAGAGAGAGAGAAAGAAAAGTCTCTCCAAGATAAAACCCCAGAAAATATTCCTCATTGGTGCTACGAACTTCTCATGGAGTGAGCGAACTTGTTTGTGTTGGATGTGTGAGTAAATGAGGCGCACTTGTTCTCTATTTATACACATTACAAAATTGACTTTTACCCTAACTGGGAAGACTTGTCTAACTGACTAGGTCGACCTACCTTGGGGAAATATAAAAATAATATTTATTTTATTCTTTTTCTTTGCGTAATCTTCCCCAAGGTTTACGTTGATTCTTTTTAGTGTTTACATGAGTAATTACATCAATATAATCTCCCGTAGGAGGTACAAGGAAATACAATACAAGTACAATAAGGATAACTTCTGAAGTTGCACAAATTCCAACACTCCCTCTCATCAAGGAAGGTATTCTCCAGATATGGTCATCATCAGCATCACGAACATTTGGGTCTCTTCTGTACATCTCATCTGTCTCGATCATCTCTATACATGCCGAAGGTTGCCAACATAGTCTCATTCCGTCGAGAGGTGTTATGATGTATTTGATCCACTCAGTCCATTGGTTTCGATCATTTTCGGTTTGAGATGTTGATTTGACTCAGTGAGGCCGTGAAACCAGTCGGACTGACCAGTTTTGCTCGTTCCAGTTTGGTTTTTATAACACTGATTTGAACCATCATCACTTAAACCTCTCGTAAGGAGACTTGCCTACAAAATGCTTTGGGAGATAGAATGCCATTTTAGACCTTAAGCATGGAGGATACATCAATGGCAAAAGACGAAATTGCAAGGGTAATGTAGGTGACATTTGAGTTGCAATAGACATAGCTTGGTGAGCCTCTGCATATGCTTTCAAAATCAAACCTTAACTAAGTGTAGTGTCACAAAAGGACTACAAGAAGATGATCCTCCATTTGAAAGGAAGAAGATTAATCATTAGTAGCGTAAAACAAAATGCCATTAAGAGACAACTTGATATTTTGTAGTATGAGAGTGAGCAAGGAGAGTTTGATGCAATGTTGCAGACATCATTTCAATGCATATATCACTGAAGGTCCTTAAAGAAACTTACGGGAAAACTTAGAAAACAATACAATATAAGAAGCCCTTGTTGTCTTATGCATCATGAAAGATGAAATCTCTGCAAACTGCTTCTGTTATAATGCTCTGGTTAAGGTGAGCTGTCCTCTAGTCCTCTTGGTTCCTTGTTGCACTTGCTGAATGATAGCAAATATATTGGAAAATTGAAATGAATTGATCTTTTTGGTTGGTTTCTAGGCATTTAGAGACAACCCAACAAGTCAAAATTGGGTTGATAGAGTTTGACTCCAGTAAGTTGTGCTTTACTTGTTATTACTTGTGAGTCAAATGTGGTTGATTTGAGTCAAACAAGGTCAACTTGAGTTTGACTTGTTTAGGGCTAGAGCCAAGTCAACTTGTGAGTTTGGTAACACTGGTCTAAACCTATAGCTCATCGTTGCTTTCAACTCTTCCACCACTTTTGCTATCTAGTCTATTCTAGATTGTCTTTCTCTTCATTTCTACCAAGTCAACCTTTAAGGTATATGTTACCTTCTGGAGGTCATGAATGTTTTCTATAAGAATGAGAAGCTGAGCAGTGCTCTGTATCTCCTTGACCTTGTTTATCCCCGCCCTCCCCTCAAATTTTTTAAATGCTCTTTTAGACTGCTCTGTCATTTCCCTTACTAATGTTGATTGCGCTTCCATTGTAAGATGACAACTTAATTACTAGGGAAAGAGGGGAAAGGATTAAGTAAATGGTGGAGAGAGTTGTAGTACTCCATAGATTAGACGTCAAAGCAACAAATTGGCTAACGAGTTATAATCAAGATTCAAATCTTGGTAAGGCATTGCAAGTTAACCATCACACTTTTTCTTCCTATTGCTACTCTTAATGGTTTTCAAGCTTGATATGTCGCCTTCCCTGATCATCATCGCTCTATCATTATTGGAGTTGTTCTCCTCCAGATCTGGTCATTTCATCCACTGTTCCCATTGGAGATCCAGGGACTTCGAGAACTATAACATCTTATAGTTTTGATTTCTCATTACTGAATATATAATCATAGTTGGTTTGTTGTTGAAAATGTAACTTTGAAAGATATTCTATTGTATATTATTATTGTCATTTATTGTACCTTCGTCAGAGATGTTTTTCCTTCGTTCTGGGATGTGATTATTGTAATTGGTCATGTAAAAGTCATGAGGTAAAACCTCCATTGTAAGTGAAGGCAATAACTCCCTAGAAGAAATTATATAAAATGTATTTTGAGTCTTCCTAGGTAGGTTAGCCCCAATTAGAGAACCTGTCCGACCTAGTTAGGCGCCCTCCCTCATTTGGACACACTTCACTCACTCAATTCGCTAAAGAGAGAGAGAGAGAGACGAGTGCGCCAGAGTGAAAAGAAGAAGAATTTATCGAAGAGATCTTTTCTTTGGGTATTCTATCTTGGTTTGACATTGTACTTAGTGACTGTTGCTGCTTTCACACACCTGGGGGGAGGACATGGTAGAAATCTTCAAGCCACTCGGTGTGTCCTTGGCGGAAAGTCTCGAGTCGAGGCTGTCACCTTGTTCTTGGCTCATCCGTTTAGGGCAACTCCTAACAAAGCCAAGGGGGGTAGATTCTATTAGTTGCTAAGGCTGTTAAGGCTTAGTGTGATGATGATTTAGTTGTTTTAGGAGTTTTGACAAAAAATAAGCAATTGAACTAGATATTGTAGCAGAAATATTTAAAACACGACAACATATAGATTAACACATGATATGTGAAGCACATAGAAACAGATGATTGTATAATGTAAAACTAGTGCCGATGGAGTCCAGAAAGAGTGTTGTTGTATTGTCGAAGGAAATTGTGTTGCAAGTGCTTTTAGTCAATTTTAGATTAATATGGAGATGAGTGAATTAACTGAGGGGGAAGGGAACTCCAAATATACCTGAAGGTACGAGGAGTATGTTCAAAACCCTTGTCCGATGCGGCTCCTTGCAAGGAATATGTGGGCTGGTTTGAGTCCCTGAGACGTGTTCAACACTACTCCAATAAGGGTGTAGCTTAACAGTGTCTCGAGGTCACTTCCTAGTTGTTCTCGCTTCCTTTGTGGATTTTGGCACTGAAGAGGTTAATTGAGATGTGAAAACTAATTAATCTAGTCACCCACGTTGCTTTTGATGCAACCAATTGTTCGGTCGAACCGCAGCGGTGCAGAGCATACACGACGAAGCCTAAGCAAATTTTAAGCATTTTATGACTTGTTTGTTTGTTAAAAAAAAGGAAAATATGACCTTCAAGAGTCTCCTTCGGTTCAAGTGAAACTCAATCGAGAAAGCAAGTAGGGGTAATTTTTATTATGTTAAAGTGAACTAAATTGAATAAGCAAGAAAGAAAGAGAAGTTATCTAATTAATCCTACCATGCATCTCTTTACCCTTTCGGGTAACTTGGGAAGTCATGGGGTAAGTATTAGTATTACTTTGATTTAACAAGATATGGAATGATATAACATTTATCAAAGTATACTATCCTACGAAAAAGAAATAAACTAAAGAAAAACGGAAAAAAGCAAAAAACAAAAAAAAGGCAAAGACGTGGATTCCCCCTGGGGGAATGGGGAGTAGGCTTGAAAGAGCTTACTCGAGATATCTTTTATTTATCGCGGTTACAATATTAGAAGAACTGCTCTTTGGTTCTTGTTATCTGTGATCCAAAGGCTTACAAAAAGCGAGAAACAAAAACCCGAAAGTAGGGGGAACCCCTGGGAAGCTCCAGATAGCCAAAAAGTGTATTTTCAGGCAAAGTTTCCTTTTCCTTTTTGAGGTGCCTTCTAAAAACTAGCAAGCAAATGCCAGTAAAAAGTGCCCAAATGTCAGTAAAATGTAACAGTGACAATACTATTCCAAAGAAGTTTGTGGGGTTTTGTCCTTTATGGTTTCCTCAAGGAAAATCTTTGTGTTCTTGTGTATTGTTGTGCTTGTCTATCTTTCAGATTAAAGATCCTAATCAAATTGAATCAAAGTGCAAACACTAACATGGTATCAGAGCCACTCTAAAAGAAGGCATCGTGTAGCTGCGGAAACTAGGGCCTCCTAGTTCAAGGTCTTCTCTCCAAAGATCATCATAAAAAGATGGGTAGGCTAACTCACCCTGGGAGTGCGCATCTTTTGGAGGAAGCATAATCAAGTTTGAAGAATTTTCATTTTTGAGCCAGACACTGTTATCGGGAGAAACTAGGGCATCAGATTTTTTAAGCTTCCCTCCACCAAACTAAAAAAGAACTCACTAGTCAACTCACCCTAGAAGGGTGTGCCTCTTTCCGTGGAGTCAA
This sequence comes from Pseudotsuga menziesii, assembly GCA_001517045.1. Classification (NCBI taxonomy): domain Eukaryota; kingdom Viridiplantae; phylum Streptophyta; class Pinopsida; order Pinales; family Pinaceae; genus Pseudotsuga; species Pseudotsuga menziesii. The sequence continues at coordinate 544,155 of LPNX011030166.1, read as the reverse complement.
GATTCAGATTCGAACATTTTCATTTTTGACCTCCTCTCTACTACTAGAGGAAACTAAGGCATTAAGTTTTTGGAGTTTCGCTCTACTGAATTTGGCAAAGGATCTCACTGAACAACTCGCCTCAAGGAGGCATGTCTTTATATCTAGACATAATTTCAAGATTCCAAGATTGGAAAAATAAGGTTTCTCTGTGGAACCCTAAATCAGCCAAATCCATAATCAACCTGGGCATCTCAAATTGGTAAGATCTATTTCATTGCTATTTCTATTTGAGGTTCTCATATCAAGATGATGAATCACGCCAAGGTTGAAGATAAACTAGGGTGAGCAGATAACTTTCGAGCATGGAAGTACATGATATCTCTTATCCTTGAAGAAAATGATTTGGACAAATATATTAGTGAGGAAGTTCCATCACCAAAGGGAGATGAAGCAAAGGTTATCCACAAGCTAAAATTGGTCAAGGACAAGAGAGTTTTTGCAGATTCCATTAAAGATCATCTCACTCCTCATGTGTCATCCTTGAAGACACCCAAGGAGATGTTTTATGCTTTGACAACATTATTTGAAGGAAGAACATCAACCGGAAGATGACATTAAAAAACAAACTCAAGAATGTGAAGATTAAAAACTCAGAGACCATACAATTCTACTTCATAAGGATCGCTCAAATCAAGGAACAACTTGAAGCAGTTGAAGAAAAGGTAGAAGAAGGAGGGATTGTTATGACGACCTTGAATGACCTCCCAAGATAATGGGACTCGTTCATTGAAGGAATATGTGCTAGGAAAAAGCTGATCACTTTCAGTAGAGTATGGGAAGAATGCGCTCAAGAAGAAGCTCTCCTAATAACAAGAGAAGAGAAGATGGGAACGAATGATGATCAAGCTCTCACAGTTCACACTAGAAAAAATCACAACAAGAGGGAGGACCATCATCACATAAGACAAAGGAAACCCATAAGAGATCTATCTAGTATCAGATGTTACACATGTGAGAAGGTACACTACTCCAGAAATTGTCCCAGAAACAAAGGGTCCTCCAACAAGAAGACTAACAAGAAAAGATATCATGCTCACATTGCTAAAGAGGATGAATTAGAAAGGAAAAGAACAAAAGGAGATTCCTCGAGTGATGAGGAATATGTACTTTATTCTAGAAGGATTCAACCCATGATAAAGAAGAACCTCTTATCCATCTCAGTATTTGGATAACAAGGGATGCGATTGTGAATGAAGAAGTGACACTCAGATTTAGAACCAGTACACAATTCATGTGATCTATGGTATAGAAGACTTGCTTAGCATAAGCAATACAGACACAGGTCCTCAGAATTAGACAATGGAGTAAAACACACTGTCAGAGACTCCAACAATTCTTGCAAGGAGACAAGGACTAAGAGGGAGTATTATGTTCCTAGATTTAGGAAATGTATTATGCATATTTGAGTGTTTGCATTTATGAATAGTATACTACTAACTTGCATGTGATGGGTAAGTAGCCTATAGTGCTGTACAAAATTCCGTTGCTATTTATCTAAGAATGAAACCTCTTTGCTGACATATTGGGAGTAGTGCACACTCTTAATAATGTTCTGATAGAGATGGAAGGCATGTAGAAAGTTACCATATATGATGAATGTTGTAGCATTGGCTAAGATCGTTGCATGACTGTGTGACATATATCTTTATGCATAAGAATTTGTTGTTGTTAAAAATATGAATTATTTCTATTCATACAACTGAATTTGACTTGTAGGAAGGATCGTATGCAATCACCTACAAAGAAGAATGATGAGGCTTGTTCCGAAGAACAAGTGATGATGGATTAACCATAACATTCAAAGAAGATTCATTCCAACAAAATAAAGAGGAACCTGAAGCTCCCAGTGACAAAGACACCATGACAGATGAAAGAAATTTAGAAGAATCATGATATGACCGAATCACAGAGAGCTGTAGATCCACCTTAAAAGGTGAACACCCACAAGAGAAGACCAACTTGGACATGAGAGATCATCCAATCTGAAGAAAAGGTATGGTGATTCATGCGGGACTTCCAGAGAAAGAAAGAGGCCTTGAACACACTCTAGTTATGTGACATTGTTGTGTGATATCATTGATGCAGATCCTTCTAGCTATGAAAAAACAACTGAGAAGAAAGAAAGAAAGGAGGCTATGATCAAAGAGTACCAGTTGATCATGGATAATGATGTCCAAGATGCGGTTTCGAGGCTTGAAGGGAAGTCCTTAGTGTCTTCCATGTGGATCTACAAGATCAAGCATGCAGCAGATGGCAGCAGTAGGAAATTTCAAAGAAAGGTTCGTGGTTTCTCTTAGAAAGAGGGAGTAGATTATGGCGAGACATGCTCCACTAACCAGACACACTTCTCCAATAAAGTAGAAGTGTCGAGCAAAGAACCACATGTGGATAGAAAGCTTTGTACAAGCTCAGAAGGAACCCATGGGACAATACATACGTTGCTTAAAGATCACCTATAGTGATGGAGATCTCAACCTTTGCTACAAGGTTGAAGATGGAAGCCTACAGAGGACAACAAGCTCATAAATGGGTGCAAGAGGGACTTTCAACAAAGTTTGAGTTAGAGGATCTCAATATGCAGTGACCTTGAAGGATGACATAGATGGATACATAGAAGATCGGTAGTAGAGGAGACTACCTGTCACTCTAGTACATAATGACTCGATGCAAAAGGTACAAGATGTAGAGGGAGGTGCTCTGCTTCAAGGGGAGTGACTACAAAAGATCTCAGAGTCGAAGAATCTTGACATGATTCTTGGGATTAGAGGTGTGGCAGAATCTAGAGGAGATTTTCCTTAGCTAAGCAAAATATGTGTTCGAGATGTTGGATTGTGAAGCTACACCAATGGCATCAAACTTGAAGTTGCTGCGTGATCCTACTTCAAAGACAATTGATGCCACAGTCTACAGGAAAATGATTGGTTCATTGATAACGAGGATGAGGCCAGATATATGCTTTGCGGTGAATACTTGGAGCCAGTACATGGTGGAGTCTAGACGTGTTCACATGGCTGCGGCAAACCGCGTGTTGAGGTACCTGGAGGGTACGAATGAGTATGGCCTCAGATTTGCGAGACATTAGAGGATCTGCCTGCATGATATGTTGACTTTGATTGGGCTAGTAGTGCTACAAATAAGAAGAGCACTTCAGGGTGTTGCTTGAGCTTGAGGTCTGGCACGATTTCTTGATACAACAAGAGGCAGACAAGCGTAGCACTGAGTACAGCCAAGGTAGAGTATATTGCAACTTGTTCAGCAAGTTGTGAAGTAGTGTGGCTTCATAAGCTACTTGCGGGATTGTTCGATGTCGAGTTAGAGATGACTTGTGTGTCAAAGCACATCGAGATCAAGTATCACTATATCTCATATATGGTGTAGAGAGAAGTAGTGAAGCTCCAATATGTGGCGATAGATGAGCAGATAGCTGATGTGTTGACCAAGCCGTTAGCTAGAGTGAAGTTCGAATACTTCAGAGAAAGACTTGGTGTCATCCAGATCAAGGTCCCTAGAAAGAGGGAGTGACAAGTTCTTGCATGGTGGTAGACGTAGGTGGTCCTCAAGACGTAATGCACGTGGGGTGCTCCTGGCGTCCTCCTATGTTGGAGATGATGAGAGACCAAAAGACGCAGATGTGCTAGATAAAGTTCTCACATGGTGGTAGACATAGGTGGTCCCTTGGGGCGTAATGCACTTGGGGTGCTCCCAAGTTGGACATGATGAGAAGTCCATCGGTCACAAAGACACTTGGTGTGCGCCTAGGTTGTTCTTGCATGGTGAAAGATGCAGGTGGTCCTTGGGACGTAATGCACCTGGGGTGCTCTTGGTGTGCTCCCATGCTAGTAGAAAGCAGGATGATCGTCGAGAGACGTAATGCATCTTGAGTGCTCCTAGGCTGTTCTCGTATGGTGGAAGACGCAGGTGGTCCTTGGGACGTATAGCACCGGGGGTGCTCTTGGCGTGCTCCCATGTTGGTAGAAAGCAAGTGGCCTACTGGACATGAGGTGTGCATATGGGATTCTCTCCGTGTGTGATGATGAGATGATCTGGATACGATGTGATGACGGTAGGAGACGCAAGTGATTGCAGTGGCAATGTGATGAATGGTCCTGGGATGTACCTACGTGATGGCTTGCTCGTGGAGATGATGAAGACCTAGATGTGAGCTAGACCTGCAGGACTGACACTGCAAAGTTCTTCATTCAGTATGAAACATGACTGACCCTCCGAAGGCATCCAGTATGAAACAGGACTGGCACTGCAAGGTACATCCAACATGAAAAAGGGTTGGCATTGTACGAATATGATTGATTAAGTCCTAGATGGGATCTAGGCCTACACCTAGCATGAAATAGGGCTAGATTTGTAGAAACTTCCGAGGATGAATAGCTTCGAAAGTTGTAATTAGTCAATGGTTGACAAGATGAGAATTGATGCAACATAGATGATGACCTAGTGATGATGATCCAACGATGATGATCCATAGATGATGATCTAGCAATGATGTCTAGAGATTGTGCCTAGTTGTGATGATGACCAAGTCGAGAGAATACCTTCCTAGTTAAGAGGGAGTGCTATTAAAAATGTAACTTCGGAAGATATTCTATTGTATTTTGTTGTACCTCTATCGAAGATGTTTTTCCTTCGTTTGGGGATGTCATTATTGTAATTGGTCATGTAAAAGTCATGAGGTAAAACCTCCGTTGTAAGTTGGGGCAATAACACCCTAGAAGAAATTATATAAAATGTATTTTGAGTCTTCCAAGGTAGGTCGGCCCCATTTAGAGAACTTGGTTGACCTAGTTAGGTAAGTGAGTGACACATCTGAAGAATATAAATAGGGAGGCTCCCTCCCTCATTTGGACACACTCACTCACTCAATTCGCTAAAGAGAGAGAGAGACAAGTGCGCCAGAGTAAGAAGAAGAAGACGCTGCCAGAGATATCTTTTCTCTGGGTATTCTATCTTGGTTTGACATTGTACTTAGTGACTGAACTATTCTAAAGAAGTTTGTGGGTTTTCTCCTTTATGGTTTCCTTGAGGAAAATCTTTGTGTTCTTGTGTATTGCTGTGCTTGTTTACCTTTCAGACTAAAGATCCTAATGAAATTGATTTAAAGTGCAAACACTAACATGGTCTTTGGCAGATCAGCATCTTTCCATATCATTTGATTTCTCTGTTAACAGAAATTGACATCATTAGATAGTACCAAATTTGAATCTATCCTTTGATGTATTTTTGAGAGGTATTATGAAGTAAGTTTTGTGTTAATACTTTGAATTTGACTCTATCCTTCGATGTTTTCTTGAGAGATATTATTAATAAAGGGTCGTGTTCATTATTTTTCATGGACATATGTATCTCTCTCCTAAGGATAGTTTCTTGGGAGTTTTTTTTTTTGACTAGGGGAATCGGAAACTAGGGATGGGGCTGGTACTTGCATGACATGAGGTCCAGGGATCCAATCCCGCTACCAGTATACGCCTAGGTGCATCCACATGGCCTGAACTGTGGCGCATGGGTAAGTTTGGGGGGGATTTGAACATGAGACCTTCCATTTACGACCATTTACAACATTTCAATTTTACCACTTGCTCCACCCCCCCATGGGCAGTTTCTTGGGAGGTATTTTAAATAAAGTGTTGTGTGATTTATTTGCCGTGGACATGCATCTCTCCCACTCTCTCTCTCTCTATATGCCTGTTTAAATTATATATACTGTCATAGATAGATAGATACATGCCTTTGGTAATTGATGCTGTGATAAATTTATATATTAAATAGTTTGATCACTATAATCATTGTTGTACATGCCAATTGCATTAAAATATGGTACTATAGAGGATGCACGCAAGACAATACACAGGCAGGCAAGCAAGCTAGATGGTGCTCATATGCTATGTCATCAGGCTCACCAAACTTCAACCTTAGGTTTGAAATTTGGGGAACATAATTTTTTTTTGAGGTTCATCAAACCTCATAGCCTCGTAATCTATTCTTGTAGTTTTCATGTACATCATAACATTTTTATGTTTATTGATGTTGACTTTCACTATTTTATGGTATATTTCATTTTAAAATTAATATCTCTCTCTCTCTCTCTCTATGTATATATATGAAAAATGTCTATAGACAAACCTAATGGCGAACCTCATCTTAACCTTATCTAAAAATTTGAATTTGAACTGAATCTAATCGTTGCTGAACCTGAACTTGAACCTGAACCATGTGACTTAACCCATATGGGTGGATTTGTGGGCATGAAATATCTGCACGTCTGGCAAAAAGTTGCCTTGATACAGCCTTTTATATATCAGCTTATTCATGGCATTAAATGTGGCATACTTTTATTGTTTATAGAATAATGCCATATAGAATTCCTTCAAGCAAGCACACACACATGCAAGTAGTCAAGGGTATTTCTGTAAGGGTAGATGGACAAGAAGATTATACTCACATACACATATACTGAGAAAGGGAGCAAAGGTGGGAGGGGTAAATTGTGTCCTTAACAACTTGGAAGCTCAGATTTACATGATTTGACATTTATTTCTCAGGTCAGCCCAGCAAAATATTTGTGAAGTATACATTCTACAAAGGTAAAGCAGCACTGGGTATGCAACCCAAAGCACCCGAGTATAGTACACTGGATGTATGTATTTACTAATTCAATTTATTCTGTAATTTTACTGAATTATTTTGTAGGCTGCAATTTATTTAGTCTTAAATTTCGCATATTTTGTGAATTGTAATTCTGTCAATACAAATTTTCAGTATTCGAATAAAGCAAGCATAAATTTCCTGCTATATTTTTTGTCACTTAAGTCAGGGGGAATCAGGCTTTCAAAGGAAGGTTGCGTGTTCCTTGAGTTTGCTCCTGCTGTTGGTACTCGCCAGTATGATTGGAGTAAGAAGCAGGTATCTTCACCCTGCCCATAGAATAGGCAACTATTCTTTCTTATGCTTGAATGCTCCATCTTTCCCTTTTCTCCATATTATTTTAGAGCCATGGTTTATTTTATATGTGAAATTAAAGGCCTAAAGGATTTAGGTACATCGCAGATAGGAAATGGCATTTGGCATTTAAAAATTAACGGGATATGGTATTTTATAGAAGAATTTGCTAGAACTTAAGGTAGCTGACAATACTGATTTAGTCTTGTTGTCTCTATTAAATCTCGCAGTGACATTTCTTATTTACAGTAAAATATTATCAATTTGAAGCTTATTTCCATTATTTTTGGATATTTAATTAATTGATTTTCAGAGGTTATTATTTTATGCAGATATTTGCTTTATCTGTTCTTGAACTTGGAACCTTGTTAAGCTTTGATCCAAATGAGCCATGTGAATTCTTCCATGATCCTTTTGTGGGAAAGAGGTAAGAATCAAGGTTTTGTTGCTATTGAGAATTATTGTGTTTGACTTTCAAGACATTATATGAATTCTGTATGAAATTATGAATACTATGCATTAGGTCTTATTTGTGTTGTTACTTTAGTTCTATGATCATTACATGAGACTCGATAGAGATAGATATAAGGAGAATGTGTTTTGTTAATGAGGAAGTCATCAGATAAATTAACAAGGCTGTCTGCTATGCACCATTTAGTAAGTTATCTAACTACTTCTCTAATTAACCTGTAGGTACTGTGTCATTAACATTATTTGTGACCCTCTTAACGTAGGGACTTCTAACAACTTTTTATTTAATCATTAGAATTCCTAATAACATATTATTCAATGTTACTAAAACAATTTGGTCTAAAATTTGTTCAAGATGGTATGACAAGGAGAGATAAGATAAAATAATATTATTAATGTCCCAACAAATGACTGAAACATGGGTCAATGGGACTAGAAAGTATAATTGGTGATGCCAGTGTGTTGGGGTTTTCGAGGCTACCCTGGAAGTATAAGTCAAGATAAAACAAGAATACACAAGAAATACATGAACTAAATATTACAACAAAGACCAAGAAAGAGGAGAGTGTGCAAAAGACCAACTAGATGTATCGTGTCTGTAAGATAGGATGAGGAGGAAGGATTATCAGCTGTGCAGTTCAAATGAAAAATGGAGAGGACAAAAGCCAAATTAGAGGGAGAAAAAACAGTTCTAGGCAATTGCAAAAGGGAACCTGCTGAAAATTTATTATGTTCTATTAAAAATGTGCTGCCACCTGTGTTACCTGTGCTGTGTGGAGCTGATCAGCTTCTATCCTAGGATAATCATTAAGGCATTCTTCTAATGCAGAATTCTGGGATTTTCCTGCAGAGAGAGCAATTTTTTGTCATAACATTAGGTTGTTCCTATAATGATTTGCGTGACGTTTCCTTTCCAGCTGGATATGGTATCATTAACCAATGTGCATGAGGATGAAAACTGGCTTATAAAGACTGATATTACTTAGGGTTGCTGTTCATATCCGACATTTTTGCTAAGTGTTTTCATCTCTTGGCTATTTTCAGGATGGTGATTGTTGCAGCCTCTTACGCACCTGGGGGGTTATCGCAGCAGAAATCATCAAGCTGCTTGGTGCGTCCTTGGGGGCAAGTCTCGAGTCAGGTGCTATCATCTGATCTTGACTCCTTTGTTTAGGCAAACGCCTAATTATGCCAAGGGGGCTAGTACCTGAGAAAGAGTTTCTAAGGCACTTAAGTTTTTTATTTTGTTGTTGAGGATGGGCGTGATAGTTTTTTAGGAGTTTTTTGAAGGAAGATGAAATAAACGCTAAACAAGATACTGCAATATCAAATGATTAAGCTCAAGAACATAGATGGAAAATGGCATTTACAACATAAATGTTTCTGAAAACAAATATTGTAGTTGCAAAATAACCAGTGCCAAAATGGAGTCAACAAAGTAATGTGTTGCTGGAGATTGTAAATGTTTATCAGTGTGTTACGCTCCAGCTGGGCCGAATGCATCTTCAAGTGTACCCCAGGGAGAGAGGGCCAATTTTTTTCGACCAGGAAGGGTGTTCTCGAGCAATGGTGGTCATGGTTGGGCCCTTTGGTCCTCCTCTAGGGGTACTATGGCTTAATGTCATTGCTAACTGCCCTTTGATGGGGTTTTTAACCTCGGGGTTGGTGTCCGGGCCCTTCGAGGGTTGACCATTGGGTCACATGGCCCCATCTCTCGTTTACATGCTCAAGTGGCCTTTGTTTCAGCAGTGAGACATTCGTCTCCACTCACAACCACCTATGACACCCTCTTGGCCTCTCAGATTGCTAGCGCCTGCTCTCCCTGGCTTTATCTCCTTAGAGAAAGACATCCTCCATGCCAGGCAGTTTTCATGCTTTGAGGAGGGCGTTGAGGTATTTTACAACATTCTAGGAGTTAGATGAGGTATAACGCCCTCACTCCAACCTTTCGTTCGGACTGATTCGCTTATTTGACTGTGTTTTGGCACCCAGGGGTACAAATACCCTTGGTAGCCTACCTTAGGCCATATTTTATTATTATTTTGTTTTATATTGAAGTTGACATTTTATAATTTCAAATTGACTTATTTTAAGGCATGTAGGCCTAGATATTTTGTAAAAAATGAGTGTGAGATCATATAAATAGATCTTCTCACTTTCATTTTAAGACAAAACTTATGGGATAATACACTATGCATTTGTTTCACGCAGAGATGTGCCCCTCTTGAGGATTTTGTTCTGGGTTAATGCAAGCTTTTTTCTGGCAATTCTTTGGTGAAATTGTTTGCAAGGTAATGTTTTGATTTGTTGGCTAAACATGAGCACTTGGAGGTGAGGCTTCTTATCTCTTTGTTTGAATGTTGGCGAATGTGTATGTTCTTGACTAAATGGTAGTCCTAGTGTTGCATTTTCTCCTAGGATAGGCCATTACCAACCTTCTTGTTACATTAGCAAGTTGAGGCATGTCTCGTTGTGAGGGTCCTCTAGGTTTTTTACCTTAGTTTTCTAAGGTAGTTGTTTGACCTAGGATCCCTTCCTCTCTAGGTTGGCCACCCTCCCTAGATGCCTTGGGTTGGGTAGGGATTTGCTAGGGTAGATCTCCTTTTGTTTACACAAATTCTCTTTTGCAAAACCTAGCATCTAGTTAGTCTCTCTTGCATTTGCATGTGTAAATTGGCATTTTCATGGTAGAATTAGGGTTAAAAGTAGGTCTGCAATTTTATGTTAAAAACCCTAGAAAATAAAAAGATGATTTTTTTTTCAATTTTTTGAACCTCCTAAAATTTAGGCCCCCTCTCCTACAATTTCTCCTTGCCCTATTTGTCCCTAGAAACCACAGGGCGAAATTTTAGGTCCTAAAAATATAAAAAAATCCTAACACTTGATTGGCAGAGATTGTGGGATGACTTTGTGCAGGAGGAAACTCGCTTGGGTCAAGGATCAGGCTCATTTAGCAGTGCCTCACAGATTGTGGATGAGGACGCTCTAGCCCTGACAGGGAAGATCAAGGGTAAGGCAACGAAGAAGAAGGGTGGTAAGAAGAATCTTGACATGTCCAAGGTTAAGTGTTTTATTTGCCACAAGCAGGGACACTTTGCCTCCCAGTGCCTAAACAAGAATAAGAAGAACAATGCCCAGATGGCAAGTTCTGAAGAGGTGGAGGAGTTCAACAGAAACTTCGAGGCGGAGTTTTGTGTGATAGCTTGCATGGAAAGCACCACAGGTAGCATTATTTGGTACATCGACAGTGGAGCATCTAGTCATATGACTGGACATAAAAGGTTCTTCAAGGACTTGCAGGAGGGTGGAACACGCATCCACGTTGAGTTGGGTGATGATACGCGGTATCAGGTGCAGGGAGCTGGCACTGTTTCATTTCAGAGGGAGTCTCGCAAACCCCTCAGTTTTGTTGATGTGTAATATGTTTAGTGGTTGACCAAGAACCTCATATCGGTCTCCACTTTGGAGGACATGGGATTTTAGGTGAAGTTTCGAGACCATAGAGTGTATATCAGGCCTAAGGGTCAGATAGGAGTTTGGATCGGGTGAATGGGATCAGGAGCAGGAATGTGTATAGATTACACTTTGAGCCTGCAAAGGCTGTGGTCAACAACAACATCAGTTAGGGTGAGTTGTGGCATAGGAGGATGGCACACTTACACCATGGAGCACTGAGGCATTTGAGACATGTAGTCATTGGAGTTACTCCAGTACAGGAGGAGAAGCATAGCCATTGCAAGGGTTGTGCGTTGGGGAAGAACATCAGGAAGCCTTTCCCACAGAGTGAGCACAAGTCTAAGGAGCCCTTGGACTTAGTGCATTAAGGTGTCTGTGGACCTATGAGTGTCCAATCTTTCAGTGGTTACAGTTACTACGTAAACTTTCATTGATGACTATTCTAGGAAGACTTGGATCTATTTCCCGACGGCCAAGTCAGAGGTCTTTGATAGGTTTTGAGAGTTCAAGACTCTCGTAGATAACTAGTCAGGAAGGAAGATTTGGGTGTTGACGATGGATAATGGGGGTGGGTACACCTCCAATGAGTTCTTGGAGTATTGTTCATTAGAGGGGATAGAGAAGGAGCACACAATGCCTCATACCTCATAGAAGAATGGATTGGCAGAGAGAAAGAACAGGACTATTGTAGGAGCAGCGAAGGCCATGCTATTTGATCAGGGATTACCACTATTCCTTTGGGCCGAGGCATACAAGACTGCAATATACATTCAGAACACGTGTCCCCACACAACTTTGGGGAGGGCGACACCCGAGAAGGTCTTCACAGGCACTCGACCAAATGTGAGTCATATTTGCATATTTGGGAGTCTATGCTATTGTCACATATGTTGACACTAGGAAGAAGCTGGACCCTTCTGGAGAGAAAGGGTTACTTGTTGGTTTCAACGAGACTTTGAATGCATACAGATTATACATTCCTGCTTGCAAGAGGATCATTGTGAGCAGGGATGTCTAGTTTGATGAGGACAGGGCCTTGCAGAGATCTATGGACTTACCAGTAGAGGAGCAGCCAACCCAGGACTTGAAAGTCAAGTTGGAGGAGCCAGATGTATAGGTACAAGTACAAACACAGAGCACAGGTTTTGGTCGTCAGGTGGACAGGATCCTATAGTCATTGACTTGGAGGCTAAGTCACAACTGGAGACAGATATCCAACAATTGCAGCAGGTACACACTAGGCCAAGGTCTAAGTGGTTTAGGTCCAAAGTTCAGGATTCTAGGCAGGTGAATCCTCCATAGAGTTCCATAAGGCAGAGCAAACTAGCAGAGAGGCTTAACTATATGGCACTGATGGCAGAGTTGATTAACTTTGAACCTTCCAGTTTTGAGGAGGCTGCACAACATGATGTGTGGTAGGAGGCCATGGTTGAGGAGTATGACTCAATCATGAAGAATCAGGTATGGGAGGTTGTGGCGAGGCCAGGAAGTAAAAAGGTGGTGGGATCTAGACGATATAAAAGGTGAAGCATGCAACAGACGAAAACATGGAGAAGTACAAGGTTCACTTCGTTGCAAAGGGGTTTTCACAGAAGGAGGGTATTGATTATGAGGAGACCTTCGCCTCTGTTGCTAGGTATTCTTCGATTCAGACCATTATCTCACTAGCAACAGAGATGGGTTGGTGAGTCCATCAGATGGACGTCAAGACTGCCTTCCTCAATGGAGTTATAGAGGAGGAGGTACACATTGAGCAGCCAGAGGGGTTTGATGTGGAGAACAGGGAAACACATGTATGCTGGTTGCAGAGAGCTCTTTATGGTCTCAAGCAAGCACCTCGAGCATGGTACTTGAGGATAAACAACTATCTATAGGAGATGGGATCACGACGGAGTGAGGCAGGCCACAACCTCTACTTCTTGACAGGTGAGGTGCCTCTCATATTGGTCTTATGTGTAGATTATCTCTTTCTTATAGGAGATGAGAGGCTGATTGATGACTGCAAGTCCAACCTTGCAGTTGAGTTTGAGATGAAAGACCTTGGGTTGATGCATTACTTCCTAGGCTTGGAGGTTTGGTTGAGAGACGGGTGCTTCTTCATTGGATATGGTAAGTATACAGTGCAGATCTTGAAGAGATTCAGGATGGTGGATTGCAAGCCTATGGCCATACCTCTAGTTTCCAACTGGAGGAAGATTGATGCATTAGGGTCAGACGGATTTGATCCTAACTTGTATCGCCAACTTATCAGATCGCTCATGTATCTGGTCAACACACTACCAGACATTCGCTTTGCAGTTAACTCTTTGACCCAGTTCATGTTGGGCCCTCGAAAAGTGCATTGGATGGCTGCAAAGCACATACTTCGCTACATCAGAGGTACAATGGAGTATGGGTTGGGTTATGAGCGCAAGGGGAGTGTACAATTAGCAGGTTTCATAGATGCTGATTGGGCAGGATGTTTAGAGGATCGGAAGAGCACTTCAGGTCGTTGCTTCAGCATTGGATCAGGGGTTGTCTCTTGGTTCATCAAGAAGCATAAGTCAGTTGCATTGAGCTTGACAGAGGTTGAGTACATGCCAACCAGTTTGGCTGCTTGTGAGGGAATGTGGCTGAGGAAGTTGCTTTCAGGGTTGTTTGAGTGTGAGCTAGAGGCTACAGTAGTTCACTGTGACAATTAGAGTGGCATCAGGCTATCTGAAAATCCAGTGTTCCATGACCGGAGCAAACACATAGACATTCAGTACTACTTTTTGAGAGATTGTGTACAGAGAGGAACCATTCGGTTTGAGTACATACAAACATATGAGTAGGTGGCAGACATTTTCACCAAGGCACTTTGCAAACATAGTTTTGTGAAGTTCAGAGACAAGTTGGTGTTGCTACAGAAGCCCTTCCTCGTTGAGAGGGAGTGTTAGAAAGTGGAAACAATGAAGGTCTTCAAGCATTGCATGTGTCCTTGCATGCTAGAAAGACATTAAAGAGGAAGGCAAATGTATCAAAGTGATTTTTTTAAGTTTTGACTTAGGAAAATACTTTAATTATTCTAATTTGATTTTGACTTAAAGGAATCACTTTAATAAAGTGAAAAGTGAAATATTTAAGTTATGGCTAATCTAATCTTTGCCATTGATCTCACTGGAGGATCACATCCATTGATCTATAGTGAGGGTTAGGGTTTTCACTTAGTCATTGAGTTAAAAAGAGATTTGGTGGAGAGGACATTTACACAAGAGAGATATAGACAGAGAGAAGTTAGATGGAGGATTTTGCTGAGAAGACGGAGTAACAATTACTCGACAGAGGCACTGAGCTTCCAGGCTGAGCTAGGCCATATAGGATCACGTAGAGGGCAACCGTACTAGTTCAACAAAGGCATTCGTGCAAATGTACGAAATTCATATAGGTTGACATCAACGTCGTACGGATCTGTACAGCTGCGCAGGGGAGGTCGTACTGCCGACGTAGGGGTGTTACAATTGCGTTAGGGTGTGTTGGGTTGCTGGAATTGTCTAGTGTTTCCGCAGAGGCTCATTTCGCCAGGTTGGGTGAATTTGTCTACTGATTGTAAAAGTTCCGTATCTTCATAATATAAAATTCATGTTTGACTGCTACACTGATTTTCCCATCTTGGGTTTTATTCCATGGTTTCCATACTCAAAATACTGTTTCTATATTTATGTGATGTTGTGAATGTTTTTTAGTATTTATATTCCGTCGCAATACTAGTAAATGAAGTTCATGTCTGGTTTCCAGTAAACAATTAAATAGACTATTTAGCCCTAGTTTGGATTTCAAAGGAAAATTTACAATGGAAAGGCTGCGATGGATAGAGCATACACAAAATGTGTTAAATGTTTGTTCCAATTGTTAAGAAAAAACTAGAAAGCAGTAAAATGTGTTCTAATTACTAAAGCAAAGAGTTTCGTTTTTGTTCATCCAACACGTACTCAGGCGAGTCTTTTATGTGATGGAGAGAGATTGCTTCAGGGAGAGTAATGCTTGGTTATTTACTTTAACTTGAAAGAAAGCAAAGCATAAAAGTAAATGTGAGGATTGATTACTACACTATGAATCTCTTTTCCGCTTCGGTACTTCGCGGAAGTGCAGTAGGTTAGTGTTGTTTTGCAAATAAAACAAGAAAAGTAAATAACTGATTGATCTAATTTGATTTGGAAAAAATAAGAATAACTACTCTAAAGACTAACTTGACGTAGCTAAGCAATGCAAAACCAAACAAGGGCGATACATGCTTCCCCCAATGGGGGATGAGGGTCGTGGGAGCTTTAAAGTCCACTTTCTTTTTATTAATGCTGGTTACAAGTTTCTTTTAAAAGGAAGAATGCCTTTGATCCTTTAAAACGATGATCAAGAGCAATGTTGAAAAAGTCGGCATCGGCAAAAAGTCGGCGAGGGTCCCAAATACAACTTCTCGACAACATTGACGAAAATATAAGGAAAAATCGACAAAAGTCGACAAACATTTAAAAATAGAAAATACATTCATTTTTTAAAGAATTTTAAACATATAAAGCAACAATATCATCAGAACAACATATTGGAAAATAAATATGAGGAAAGATATCATCATCATGTAGTCATGCCAAATATAAAATAATACATGAAAGTCGATACTAAATCTTGAAAGTTGAAACATCATAGTTGTCCAATCAAGGACTCAGAAGTGTATAAAGTTTAAACAATACAAAATGACATCACATATATAAATGTATCTAAGGAAAACTAGCATTTAGCTATCTAATATCAATGCCCTCTTCCCCTTTTACGAGAAAATATCATGGGTCGTTTGTCAGGCCTGCCCCTAGCACTAGTAGTAGAAGCAGAAGGCCTTGGCCCTGCATCTAATATCGGATGTTGAGTGATGGATGGAGGACTAGATGTATCAATCGGTGCAGAAAGTGGTGGCGATGCTAGCACATCACCCTCCATGGTGTCTCCAACCACCTCCTCCTCCTCCTCCTCCTCCTCCTCCTCCTCCTGCCCCTCCTCTAGCCATGCAGGTGACTCCTCCATGATAGGAGTCTCAATGTCCACCCTCCACTTAGACAATATATCAATATTGTCCAAGGAGATGGCATTTGCATCTCTGGTTCTTTCTGTATCTGTGTCATCCACAAGCGGAGATTGTAATGGACATACACCAAGTCATTAAGACGTGTGAACTCCAACTTGTAAGAGGGTAATTAAAAAAAATAATGAGTCTAGAGGGTAATAAATAAATAAATTATAATATCTTAGAGGATCATAGATTCATAAATTGCATTAAACATCTAAATGCAATCACTTTGTTGAAATTCTTAGTTCTAACCTTCTGCGTCTCTTTGCATGTATTTTTTCAAATACACTCCAATTCCGCTCACATACCAAAGCGGTACAGGTTTGACTAAGAATTATGATGGCAAATTTCCGTAAATTTGGTGTCCTCACCATAGTTACATATATCGGCGATATATCGCCGACATCGCGATATATCGCGAGTCGATGGGGTCGGCGATATATCGCCTCTAATATATCGCGATATTTTCTCGATACTTTAAAAAATTGCGATATTTTAATATATCGCGATATATTCCGATATTATCGTGATTCGATAGAAAGTGTCGGCCTGTTGGGTAAAAATTAAAAAAATCTGCTGTTAAGAGGC
>LPNX011030166.1:488347-516272 GCA_001517045.1 Pseudotsuga menziesii | reverse complement strand
TATCTGTTGGTTTAAAGATCTAAGTTTTGTTTAAAGAGGAAGAAAAGTAAAAGAACAGTAAACACTTTGCTCGAATATATATATATGCTTGAAAAACTAACAGTATTCAGACCGAGAAGTTCGAAGGATTCACTTTAGCAGTAGCCGGGAACTCCAGCATGGAGTGCAATTACTGGATCCCAAAATTGAATGTTGCCTTAGGTAACTATCAGATGACAGACTCTTTCTATGTAGTGGATGTAGCAGATACTCATGTGGTATTGGGTGTTCAGTGGCTTTATTCTATAGGGAAATCACTACAGACTACAGGGCAATGGAAATGGAGTTCCAGGGGCCAGACAGCAAACGGGTAGTTTTGAGGGGCATGAACACTTATCCCCCAAAATCGGTCTCGTCACAGAGAATGGAGGCAGTACTCCGACATGATGATATAGAATGGGCTGCAGAATGTTTGGTCACCTTCAGGAAACCCCTAGAGACCAGCACACAACACCCAAGTGACATTCAAGCCTTGCTACAGAAACATGAAAAGGTTTTTCGGGATCTTCCATCAGGTAGACCACCAGACCAAGGTTTTGAACACATCATCGAGCTAGAGGAGGGGACACAAGCAGTCATCACCAGTCCTTACAGGCATCCCAAAAGATACAAGGATGAGATTGAGAAAACAATCAAAGAATTACTGGAGCTTGGATACATTCGGCTCAGTTTTAGCCCCTTTGCATCCTTAGTAGTTCTAGTCAAGAAGAAGGATGGTACACTGCGAATGTGCATCGATTATCGAGCACTCAACAAAAAGACCATTAAGAACAGGTATCCCATTCCCAGAATTGATGAACTCATGGATGAGCTTCGGGGAGTTCAATACTTCTCCAAGATCGATCTTCGCTTGGGGTACCATCAGATCAGGGTAAGGGATCAGGACATCTCCAAAACAGCTTTTCGTTGTCACTATGGTCACTATGAGTTTTTGGTCATGCCCTTTGGACTTACCAATGCTCCAGCCACTTTTCAGTCATGCATGAACCACACCTTCAGAGCACAGCTACGTAAGTTTTTGCTCGTGTTCTTTGATGACATCCTGATTTACAGCAAAACATGGGAAGAGCATCTGAAACACCTGGACGAAGCATTGAGTATTTTAGAAGAACATTTTCTTTATGCGAAAATGTCCAAGTGTGAGTTTGGCATGAAGGAGATGCTGTATTTAGGACACATAATCAATGCAGAAGGAGTACAGGTTGATATGGAGAAAATCCGAGCTATCAGAGATTGGCCCGCGCCAAAAACAGTTACAGAATTGAGAGGTTTCTTAGGTTTGTGCACTTATTACCGACGGTACGTTAAGGGATTCTCCCAATTTGCAGCACCCCTCATCGATCTCAACCAGAAAGGAGCGTTCACTTGGACAGACTTAGCACAGAAAACTTTCGAGGAGATGAAGGTTATTATGAGCTCTTGTCCAGTTCTAGCATTACCGGACTTCTCACAACCCTTTGTAGTAGAATGTGATGCCTCAGGGGAAGGGTTAGGAGTAGTGTTGATGCAGAATCATCACCCTATTGCACTTGAGAGCCGTAAACTGAAGAACTACGAGTGCCATTACTCCATATATGACAAAGAGATGCTAGCCATATTGGATGCTCTCACAAAATTTAGACAGTACTTGGTGGGCAGTAAGTTCAAAATCAAAACCGATCATAACAGCCTCAAGTATTTCCTGGAGCAGAAGGAACTGAATGAGCGACAGCAGAAATGGGTCAGCAAAGTACAAGCCTACGATTTCGAGATCGAGTATGTAAAAGGTAAGACTAATGTAGTAGCTGATGCATTATCCAGGCGTCCAGCCCCATTATCTCTCAGTAGTATATCCACGGATTGGAGGGCACTTCTCTTAGTGGAATACTCCAAAAATAAATTCGCTTGCGAATTATTGGACGGGCAAATTCAGGATGACAGGTACAGGATTGTGGATGACATCATCTATTACAAAGACAGGATATACCTCGTTCCAGAATCCACATTGAGGAAAAAGATCATTTAGGCAGCCCACAATTCTCCTTTATCAGGGCATCAAGGTTTCTTAAAGACCTACAAGCAGATCAGAGAGAGGTTTTCATGGAAGGGTCTCAAGGGGGAAATTATGCAGCATGTCCGGGAATGTAGCATCTGTCAGTAGAACAAGATTGAGAACACCCATCCAGCAGGGTTACTCCAGCCATTGCCAATTCCAGAACAGAAGTGGGAAAGCATCTCCATGGACTTTATTTCAGGCTTGCCCAAGGTCCAAGGGCGAGATTGTTTATATGTAGTAGTTGACAGACTGACCAAGTTTGCACATTTCTTCTCGATATCATCCGACTACTCGGCAGCTCAAGTAGCTGAGTTATTCTTCAGGGAGGTCTTCAGGTTACACGGGTTACCTAAGACCATTGTCAGTGATCGGGATAGCAGATTCACAGGTGCCTTCTGGCAGGAACTATTCAGATTGGTGGGGACCGAAATAGCTACTAGTACGAGTTATCATCCCCAGAGTGACGGGCAAACAGAAATAGTCAACAAGTGGATCGAAGGAATATTTAAGGAACTATGTAGCAGGGCAGTAGCGAACCTGGATCAAATGGCTACACCTAGGGGAGTATTGCTACAATACTACCTATCACATGTCTATTAGGATGACTCCTTTTAAGGCATTATATGGTTACGAGGCCTTGGACTATGCAGATTTGGCATTTGGAGATAGTAGGCCCCTAAGGCTAAGGATTGGATACAGGACAGTTAGGACATTTTGAAAATATTGAAGGAGAATTTACAAACAGCCCAGAATCGACAGAAGTTGTATGCCGATAGACATAGGATTGAGTGGAGCTTTGAGATAGGGGATTTAGTCTACTTAAGGCTCCAGCCTTACAGACAGTCCTCACTTAAGAAGAAAGGTGCAGAGAAGTTAAAACCCCGCTTTTATGGACCATACAGAATAATCAGGAAAGTGGGAGAGGTGGCATATGAACTAGAACTTCCATAGGAAAGCAAAATTCACAATGTGTTCCATGTATCTAATCTGAAGAAGACCCTTGGGCAACACATTGCTCCATCCCTCGAATTGCCTCCTTTAGATGATGAAGGACTGCTGATACTGATTCCCGAACGGATCATACAGACTAGAGAGAGAAAGCTCAGGAACAGGATAATCAGAGAATACTTGGTTCAATGGAAGGAACTACCACCAGAGGATGCCACCTGGGAAGGTGAACAGGTATTACAGCATCCCAGTTTGAAGTTGCTTGAGGACAAGCAATCTCAAGCGGGGAGGACTGTAATGTCCTCTTCCAATTAGGCATTGAGGCCCAAAACCACTAACCTATGTGATTCCTGTGGGTTCGAGCGGTTACTGACAGCTAGGGAATCAGCTAAGGACTGATGCCATCCATAGAAGATCTAGGGCATCATCATTAGGTCAAGAAGGGCCACCGGGGCCAAAGGCCACCTTTGTGCATGCCATCCAAGCATTATTTAATGATGCATGCACTCTTTAAGTCTCCATCCGCATGCATGCAAGTCAACGGCAAATTAGAAGATAAAGTGACCTAATTAGGTCAAAGATTAGGGTTTTCGCAGTTGAACATTATAAATAAAGGATAAAGCGAAAGGAGACTTCACTTTTGGATTATGATTATTTTGGGAGCTCTTGGATAGCAGCACAGCGTGCCGCACAACAGTTGGGGTTGGAGACGGAGTCTTCGGCTAACGGGATTTCGGCAGTGAAACATCTGTCCTAGTCTTATTCAGGGTAAGCCATACAGGTTCACCACTTGTTCTTCATTCATTCATTTATAAGTTATCCAGTATATGGTATAGATCGTTGCAGGGACATGTGTGCAGCCGTAAGAGGGGGTTTTCAGCCAGAAAGCCCTAATCAGTTTCTGGGCCTTCAGATCTCGGTTTTACTCCGAAACTCAGGCACCATTCTCATCATCAGCATCATACTCCGGTACCCAGTGATTATCAGATCCATCTGTGCTCATCCGGAACAGTTATCAGCAGTTTCGGGATTCCAGGGGCGTGAGCAACTGTCTCTCAGAAGCAGGTCGCTATCCTGCCTAAAGGTCTCAGAAATTCCGCATGTACCAGGCATTCTCTCCGGCACGGAAAGGCTATCAGCCCTGCAAATCGACAGCTTCATCGGACACATCCTTCACTGAAAGCGTCACCCTTTTCTGACTGGGGTTCTTGCTGCTGGGGGTTCACGGGAAGCAGAAGAGATCTGCCCATCTCCAATCCAGTTCTCGATGGTTGCATACTTTCTCCGAAGCAGTTTCGCCGGCTTATCAGTGGTAAGTGTTCATTCTATCTCACAAACCCTAACCCTAATTTTTCCTATAAAATGGGGATTTTTGCATGGCAGTTTGCATGCCCCGTTGTATCAACATATTTGCTTAGAAATAGAAAATATCAGGATTTGGGATATTTCAGATTTGTTCAAATCCTTGGTGGCTTACTGGAAATCCCTTAAGTGCAACTTAGTGGATAAGATTTGGCTCCAACTGTGGGACATGCACTTGTTTGATCTGTAATTAGAAAGAGTGGGCGAGAACTCCAGAATCTTTGGTTCTTGTACAAAACTGAAGGTCATCAGTCGATCATATATACAAGATGCCAAATGAAATATAAGTTGCAACATAATATACAAGTTTAATACACAAGATTGATGTACAACAAGTAACATACAACAACTATTATACAACAATAATATAGAAAAGTTAATAGACAAAGCTATACAAAGATACTGTACAAGACTAGTATACAAAAGGAAAAAAAATAAAGAATAAAATATCGGAGATAGGCTTTAGAGAAATCCCGATAACTGTCCCCACGGGAATTTAGATATCATTGCTATAGAACAACTTCAAATGATGCCCATTCACAGGCAAGGTCAACTTTTCTTCGTCCATGTTGAGTAGAATTGAGTTGGCACCAACCAAGTCAAATATGAAGAAATGCCCCATCCAGGGGTGGTCAAATTTCCCATTCTTGCCTGGCTTCTCTCTTCTTTTGTCCCATAGTAGACAGGATCTCCTTTTTGAAAAGGCCTTGGCTTGGCAGACTTATCGAATGTCTTTTTCACTTTCTCTTGATTATTGATACTCTTATCCAATGCTTTTCTACTACTTTCATCCAATTCAACTAACTGATTAAGTCTGTTTTGAACTCTGTCTTGATTTGAACTAAAGGTCTGAAGAAGTTGATACACTAGCAATTTGAGATGGATAAGAAGTGTAACATCCAAGCCATACACCAATTCAAATGGGCTCTTCGTTGTTGTACTTTTCTTAGTTATTTTGGCAGCCTTCTCAATCATGAGAGGGTTGGAAGTTTCACCTATTGACTTATGCTTCTCCAAGGTCTTTTTTTCATAGTTCTTGTTCCTGGTCTGTAGTAAAGTCTCGGATCGAACCATGTTGATATAATTGGGGTTAGGAGCATTTGGGGAGCCCCCTGCTGCATTTGAAGCTGAAGCAGAATTCTGTCCTTGGGGAAAAGGATCCTTCAGGATAGCCGGTTGTTGGCCTTTTAACAGCTTCTGAGCTTGTTCCATAAGGGGACATAGATGGGTCAGGTGATCTTCATGGCACAACTTACATGGGAATTTCACCTTCTTCTTTTTTTTTTTGCCCCCATCAGCATTGTTTATGGGTTTTTGCTTGTTTTGGTTTCCCTCACTTTTTTTCCTTTCTTCTTTTTCCCACCGGCTGTTGATTGCCCTTTTGAGAGGTTTATGCAAAAACATTTGCTTTTTGGGTTGAGGGGGCGGCCTTTGCTGCCTCCGTCGTAGAATTTTTGTTTGACAGTTGATGGAGCTGTTTAGCCAAAGATTCTACCGTGGGAGAATTCACAGAACCAACCACACCATCGGCATGCGGTCCAGGCTTAGGTTTCTCTACATTGTGCGTTGGCCTCGGTGCCTAAGGGATAATCTCATATAAAATCCCATATTGAGAATATATTAAATCTAGCTGCTGGGCCCTGAGGATAGCTTCTTCCTCGTTGGTCACTCTCGAAGTAGATACATCCTTAGATATATATGGCAATAGGGATTTAAGGAACCATTCTAATAAGAACTCGGGAGGAATAGTGGCTTTGATAAGGCTCTTTCGTCTTCTCCACTCTTGGATGTGATCCAAAATATGAGTGGACTTGTCTTGCCGGAAGGTAGACAACAAGTCTGTCTCGAAATCATATCGGACAGGAAGCTGGAAATGGCTAAGGAATACATTAGCCAAGTCCCAAAAACTGTTAAACGCAGCAGAAGGCAGTTCAATATACCATTTTGCTGCAGTACTAGTTAAAGTTCTTTGGAACAACCTCAACTGAACTAAATCTTTGTTCGGTGAGTTGGAAGAGCACCACAAATGGAAAGTGGTGACAGGAGCTCTTGGATCATCACCAACTTTGCCTTCGAATTTCGGGATATCCGAGGGCAGCTTGGTAGGAACGGGTGGCCAGGAGGAGTTATGTCTCATCGGGTCATTCATTAGTTTTGACAAATCTGGCAAATTTAACGTTGCCAGGAAAGGGAGCTTGGGTCTAACTGGAGCACTAAAAGTACCAGCTTGGGGATTAGAGGGACTTGGCCCCATATTCCCATATGTGAAGGTGGGGTTACCCCTTGCTGTCGGTTGCGAAGTGGTTGGGCTGCTTTGGAAATGATTCCATCCATAAGCCGATGGATTGTTTATGTGCGGTGCAGTATATGAGGTTCTAGCTGCCCCAGTCGAAGCTGGGGTTTGGAATACAGGAGTAGGTATCCCTCCGCTGAAAAGTGAACGGAGCTGAAACCGGAGTTTGAAAACCTTGACCATAAGGATTAGGGTTTCCGAACTGCACCTCTACATATGCGGGTGTTGGGCCTACGTATGGAGTGGATGGGGGAATGTGCCCCCCATTCCAAGGAAACCCTGGACAAAAGGCGAGGATCCTATAGGACCACTTTGAGCAGTGTGTGCGAAGGAAGCAGGAACTGTAGGTACACTAGGAATCCCGGTGACCATACCACCAGAAGCACCTGCTAAACTTGTGGGAGCCGGTGGTTGAACCACTCGGCTAGTTGGAGTTAACGGTGTAGTAGGTATACTTGTTCTAGGGGTACTTACCGGGGGAGGTGGCACCCCTTCAGCCGGAGTGGCTGAGGTGGAAGTAAAAGAACTTTCTCTTGCAGTAGACATTATTCTACCCAAAGGGACACCAATCACGGGTGGATTGAAAGGACGAACCTGAACGATCACCGGATCGTTTAAGTCAGTTAGAGGTGAATTAAAATTATTTGCAAACTCGTCAGCCTGCAAGTCTTCTATCTCAATTGTGTTTAAATTAACACGGTTTGCCCTAAGTTCTGGTACACCCGAAACTTCACTAACTCCTATCGGTTCGAAAGAACCGTTTGTATCTAATCTCCGCCTTTGAGGGGGAGGTGGAGATTCCAATGTGATAAGCGGAGGAAGGTTTTGCAACCTTCATGACCTTCTGACATATTGGTCCTCCACAATTGTAAATTTGACTCTTCACACCCTAAGGTCGGCTAAAAACACAGACAAACCACAGAGCAATCACTACAAAATTACCTAAAGTCTCAAGAATCACAAGGGGTATAAGATATGCTTTCTTGAAGAAAGCTGAGAGACAGTTTCTTGCCGTCCTTGAAGAGGTTCTTAGGCACAAGCGGAGGAATCACCCATCGCCCTCCTACACCTTCAACAAGGGTTACCTTCCAAGCCCGTCCAAGGTGAACTAGAAATAGCCTTCCGGTTTACCTGTGTATAAACCCTAGATGTCCAAGAGACTAGAGGCTACCTTAACTATATCAATAGTCTGGGGGGACAGTTGCAAGCTTGATTCGTACGCATGGGCAGGGTAGCAAAGCCCGAAACTCTGTCTAGGACAGAATCCCCAGAAGCGTAAAAACCTTGGTCTACGTTTTGACAAGGAATCAGAGGGTTATCTTCTCAGTCCAATGCCTCCACGCGGCCTCGTGCTTAACTCTCGTTTGAGAGGAGCTTCCCAAATGCTATCGACACAGAGAAGGATTTACTTATCGATTGGCTAACTATGTCTGAATTTAAGTACTTATGGGGAATTTATATTTCCTATCCCACAAGTCTAGCCTAAGCTAGTAGGTGTATGAC
The DNA here is from genome assembly GCA_001517045.1 of Pseudotsuga menziesii. Lineage (NCBI taxonomy): Eukaryota > Viridiplantae > Streptophyta > Pinopsida > Pinales > Pinaceae > Pseudotsuga > Pseudotsuga menziesii. The sequence goes on along the minus strand of LPNX011030166.1, from coordinate 508,092 downwards.
CCCTATAAAACAAAACTTACTAATAGATTTTAAATTATAGCATCCATTTTAAGGGCTGTTCTTAGTCAGAGGGCAAGTGGCGTGAATGACTATGATATTATAGACTCGATAAGAAAAGTAAAAAAGGTGTATAAAATGAATTCCAAAGCAAATTAAAACTACTTAAATAAAGCTTCTTTTTCCTTTTTTTTGTAAATATGAGCTAATGAAATTGCAACTAGGAAAGAGAAAACTAAGACTTATTTTTGTAATTTTTGAGATTTTATTTAAAAACTGAAAATAAAACTACAATATGCAATTCAAATGTAAATGTTTCTAATGCTTTTTTTTTCACTTTTCAAACTCTTCAAAAATTACTATGCACCTAAATGCAAAAATTCTCGAGTATGCTTGAATAATCAAACTATATCAAGCAAGCAAAATGAAGTATAGCAGACTTATAAGAACCAAAGATCAACCACCTAAGGAGGAAACTTGGCGAACACCTAGCTTGGGAAGACACAATGAATGAAATCCACTGAAATCAATACAAGGCAAGTGACAAACTGGAACTACTTGGAAATAGCACGAGGTACACGGTATCTACAACCCTGATCACTGATTCCGATACACAGCACTTGGACCTATCACCCAACAGGATAATCCACCTTAGATTGCTAAAAAGAAAGAAAATCCAAACAACAAAAACTCAAGGGCTTACTGAAAAGCACGAAGTATGGTTCACAGGGCTTTCAGACCTACAGTGAAATGCTAGTACTAGAAGACCACAAAGCAAGGCAAAATCCAAAAAGGGCAGGGACAAGCAACCCTACCCAAAATTTTGTTGCTAAGGTATGTATGTGACTGTATAGTTGAGCAACCCACGTACTGTACGCGACTATTCAATACAGCAACCCGCGTATACAAGCCTCTGTATGCGACTGTGTAGCACAACAACCTGCGTACAGGAGAGAATTTTTTCAAAAAAGAAAACATTATAAAGGTCTCTAAAACACTACTGCAAGTCCAAACCAAGACATAAAACCACACAATAAATCAAAGCAAAGACTGGGCAAGGACCTACAGGACTAACCCACAGCAGGCTGGACTCCCCAGTAGAGTTGCCAGTTTTGTTGTTCAGGATTAAGCACCCTTGTAACCTAGGGTCCGGTGTTACCAACTTACTACTAACCTTGCAGGCAATCAGCTTTAACAGGGAACATAAAGGAAATAGGAAGAAAGTCTTGACTTACCTGATTACCGACGGTTGATCCAAGCTTGATCTTCTTCCGTTCCTCTTCTCTCCAAAGCTTCTAGGGATGCACCTCCTTCACCTGTAAAGAGCAAATTCTCCAAGTACTATCTTATGCATGTATATATAAAAGGTTAGATAAACAATATGTTTAGTACATAATAAAAAATATTCATTAACCATGATACATGAAAGAGACTCAACACAATGTTGGAAGAAGAATTCTCTTTATTAACAATCAGTGAATGAGATAAGAGTACAACCCAGTTTTTGAGACAATGACTCCTTTGCAACCAAAGGACTCTGAGTTCTGCTGCTCCAAGACTTCTGAAGATATACCACTGGCATAACTTTGCTCTCCAATCTTGATTGATCAATGCCCTCCCTAAGGCCTCTATTTATACTTTGGGAAATAAAGTGGTTACGAAGATTGAGGAGGTTGAAACAGTTAGGATAGTTAATGATCAGGGCCCAACTAATCTTCATTAATCGTGTTTTATATTTTTAAGGTCGAATCAAGATGTACACGATTATTGATATAGGCAACCTGCGTATGACACGCGAGTTGCTTAAAGGAAACCTGCGTACGCTAATGTACGCGGGTTGCAATGTAGATAGTCGCGTACAGTACGCGAGTTGTGAATGGAAATAGTCACGTATATACGCGAGTTGCAATGGAGATAGTTGCGTACGCAACTCAACACTTAGAAAAATAATATGGCAAGCTGGTTCAAGGGTAAATGCATCCCAAGTCATGCCCATCTATAGTGTTTTGGCAAACTTAAATCCTAAGATGTCTTTTTGTGTACCAACATAAGGAATGTCGGCACTCGGACGGAGAAGTGCCATTTGGGTTGATAACAGTGGTCAAATTTCCCATTCTTGCTTGGCTTCTCTCTTCTTTTGTCCCATAGTAGGACATTATCTCCTTTTTGAAAAGGCCTTGGCTTGGCAGACCTATCAAATGTCTTTTTCACTTTCTCTTGATTATTGATACTCTTATCCAATGCTTTTCTACTACTTTCATCCAATTCAACTAACTGATTAATTTTGTTTTGAACTCTGTCTTGATTTGAACTAAAGGTCTGAAGAAGTTGATACACTAGCAATTTGAGATGGATAAGAAGAGTAACATCCAAGCCATACACCAATTCAAATGGGCTCTTCCTTTTTGTACTTTTCTTAGTTATCCTGTCGACCCAAAGTAGAAACTTAATTTTACTATCCCATGCCTTTTTATTATCACCAACTGTTTTCTTTATAATGGTCATTAAGTTCTTATTACTTCACTCAACAAGACCATTTCCTTGGGGATAGTAGTTGGATGAATGGGATAGGATAATGCCATATTTGAAGCAAAATGATGAAATCTTTGCTGAGCTGAATTCTTTGGCATTATTTGTTGAAATACTGAGAGGGGGGTGAATCAGTATTTGTACTATTTAAAATTTTAATCAAAAGCAAGTTGCTGATCACCGATCACAGCACATCATCAATGTGTATAAAAATAACAAGATGCACACTACACAATAGTTTTTGATGTGGAAACCCAAGTTCTGGGGGTGAAACCACGGAAGCCTTTTAAAAATAGTTTTCCAGAAATCACTGGAAGGAGGGAACAACCCCCTTATTATATAGACTTCAATTTTCTAGCTTCAATTGGAAGGAGGCTACGACCCCCTGATTTACAGGCTATGACCTGAAGGAAGTTGCCACTCCCTAGTTTTTCGGCTTCAACTGGAAGGAGCCTACGACTTCCTTTCCTTGCCCCGTCCTTCCACCCTGTTAAGAAGAAGATTGCCGAACCTGTGGACCTGTCACATACCAAACTCTGAATCTGCCCAAACTCTGAATCTGCTGCTGATAACCTTTGCACTCTAATCACTGTCAAATCATCCCTGTAGATGTCATTGCCACACACTGCTCATTGTCATCCACAATCATTGAAGTATCTCTGCTCTGCTATTACTGAACATCATCATGGGTTATACATCAAAGTCATAGGTTACGTACTATCATCATCATCAAGTAGCCACCATCATCATCATCAGCATGTAATGTGTATGTAACAAGTACACATCATAGTGCATAGAAATGCTTCATTGATATTGTGTGTTCATCAAGTGCATCAGTATCATAGAACATAGCATGTAACAAGTATTATTACACCATCAAAATGTATCATATCAAGGCTTTGGTTATCCACTTGTTCATAGTTCACATAAACATATCTCTGTACATACACTCTACCATTTCACACCACTGCAATCACATTCCTCTGTGGCATATATTCACACTACACTGTACTCTTATGCATTATACATTACATGCTGCTCTAAATTTATAATGTATCTTACACTATAATTTACATGCCCCTGTACACACTTGTATTTACATACTCCTGTACATGATGTACACTTCCCGTATACTCAAACTACACTCATACTGTACATTTCAACTTGTACATACACTATACACTCCAATATACAATCTACTATACAGACCTTTGCTCACTTTACAAACACACATTTACTGTACATGTCAACATACCTTTGCTGTAGGTGATGATACAAAAAAATGGACTGTGTACATACTGTAGAAGACCTTGAGTCAAACCTTAGACTTAAGCACTGCTAAAACAATAGCAGAAAACCAATTCAGACTTTTCTTTTATTGCTGCAAATTGCTTTCACTAAAACTCTGTCCACTATCCAAAGAAGAAGAAACCAATGATAAAAACCAGATTGAAGAAAACTGTGAAAAACTTGGGTGTAGGATTGACTGTTCTGCTCCACGAGTTCTCTTTTCTGCTCCTACGAACTGTTTACTTCAACCAGCAGTCAACACAAAAAAAAACAAATTACTGTCTGTAAAATTTGGGTCTGCAGTAAACTCTGCTAAATTTCGGGTCTGCTCTTTATTCTTTTGTTGCTAACTGTACCCACGAGAATCCTTAGTTATAAACCAGTGAAGGACACATTCCACTCATTTTTTAGAAAGTGACAAAGGTTTGGTTCATTTATACACTAACCTTGACGTTGAGGATAAGTTAGGACCGACTTGTAGATTAAAAGTTTTATTAACCTTGTTCCACAAATTTGATGAGCCACGTCACTTTAATAAGGCTGGACATCATGATAAAAGGTAAGAGAGCGAATTCATGTTAAAAACTCAATCGTGACTTCGATGCATAAAAAAGGGATGGAAAAAAACTTTTTAATGCCATACGTATCCTTTAAAAATAAAGGAGGCCTTCCACCATATTAAAATAACGTTTAATTTTTAACATAGTGTATGTGTATATAATAAAGTTGCTTTACTTTTTAAACTCCATCTTGCCATACGTATCCTTTAAAAGGAGGTCTTCCACCATATTAAAATAATGTTTAATTTTTTATATAAAGTGGATGGGTATATAATAAAGTTGCTCTACTTTTTAAACTCCATCATGCCATACGTATCCTTTAAAAGGAGGTCTTCCACCATATTAAAATAATGTTTAATTTTTTATATAAAGTGGATGGGTATATAATAAAGTTGCTTTACCTTTTAAAGAGCCTCTCCAAAGCCAACGTTGGAAGTTAGGGATTTATTATATTTAAATTGCTTTATTCTTTAAACACTTGATGGTTTTTTTTTATTAAATTAAAAAAAATGATTTAAAGATTATTTTAAAATAAATACTTAAAGGGGCGGACCTTAGAGGATGGTTAAAAGGTTTAATTGATTATTAGAAACATGCTTTCAAAGGTATGTAAACATTAAATTTATTATCTTAATATTTTATTTATTTGTTAATAATCTTTTTATTGATAAAAAAAGTTTTCACACTTTAACTTGATGGTAAGGGTTTTATGGGCCTTGTGGGTTTAAGGGTAATCAAATAAGGTCTTCAAAGGCAAATTTAAAGGTGCAATAGGTATCATCACCCAACAAGGGTATTATTAGTGTTTTGAGGGCATAGGTTGTGGTATAGGGGAACCAAAGAAACGAGTAGGGAACTATAGAAACATCTTAGGGGTACTTAAAAACTCTACAGGGTGTTTAGGGCTTTTGCCATTGTCCCAAGGGCTCCAAGGGCTTGGACAAGGTCAAAAGTTCTGCTTAGACACTGACACTTACATAACCCTCAGGGGCTTCTCAAGGGCCACCAAGACACACTTGTTGGCATCAATGACCATACACTGTTGGCATCAATGACATCTTAATCAACAATCTCCCCCTTTGTCATTGATGACAACTTTAAATATCCCCCTTTGAATGATCTTCCTTTGTCCACAAAACTCCCCCTTAGATCATGCTTCCTTTACCTTCCTTGTTCAACTTTTTCTCCCCCTTTGTCAACAATGGCAAAGGGAACTTCTATCATGCTCCCCCCGTCATAGTGTAGTGTTGTTGAATATAGATGAATTCAATTAGGAGATAGTATGACTCCCAATTTTTCTCTGAGGTACTCAAAAGTCTCTTTTGGGAGAGGCTTAGTAAAAATGTCTGCAACCTGTTCTTTTGTCCCAATATATTCCAACTTGATATTCTTTTCTGTGACTTGTTCCCGAAGAAAGTGAAATTTGATTGGAATGTGCTTGGTCTTGTAATGCATAACTGGATTCTTAGAGATACTGATGGCACTCGTATTGTCACATAAAATAGGAATCGACTGATTACATGTCACGTGTATGTCTTGTAGGGTTTGCTTCATCCAAAGAATCTGAGTACAGCAAGCTGTTGCTGCTATATATTCAGCTTCTGCGGTTGATAAGGACACTAAAGACTGTTTTTTGCTTGACCAAGATACCAGACAACTGCCTAGAAAGAAAGCTGTTCCACTAGTGCTTCTTCTATCGTCAACACATCTTGCCCAATCTGTGTCTGAATAAGCTATTAATATCAACTCATTTCCTTTTGGATACCACAGTCCAAAATCCATGGTTCCTTTGAGATACCTGAAGATCCTTTTAACTGCTATAATGCGAGTTTCCTTTGGGGCAACTTGAAATCTTGCAACTTGACCAACGGCCTGCATCACATCTGGTCTGGAGGCTGTTACATATAGCATACTACCAATCATTGATCTATAGAGCCTTTGATCAACTTCCTTAGATTCATCGTCTTTGATCAACTTACAACTAGTGATCATGAGAGTACTCATAGGTTTACAGTCTTCCATCTAGAATTTCTTTAGCATCTCCTTGATGTATTTTGTCTGAGCAATAAAAATGCCTTCTATTCTTTGAGATATCTGGAGTCCCAAGAAGAAGGTCAATTCATTGAGTAATGACATTTCAAACTCTTTCTGCATGTCCTTAGCAAATTGTTGACTCAGTGAATCATCATCACTTCCAAAGATGATATCATCAACATAAACTTCAATGATGAGATTGCTATCATTGTTTTGTTTGATGTACAAATTGCTATTTGTACTTCCCCTCTTAAAGTTTTGTTGTAGTAAGTACCTGTCCAATCTGGTGCCCTAGGAGCTTGCTTTAGCCCATATAAGGCCCTTTTGAGTCTGCATACATAGTCCTCATTTTCTAAAAGTTGACTCCTTCTGGTTGTTTGATGTAGACTTCTTCTTCCAATTCCCCATTCAGAAAAGCTGATTTTACATCCATCTGATACACTTTGATGTCTTTGGAGCAAGCGTAAGCCAATATTATTTGATAGCTTCTATTCTAGCTACTGGTGCATATGTTTCTTCAAAGTCTATTCCTTCGATCTGAGCATAACCTTTACAAACCAATCGAACTTTGTTTCTGATCACCTGTCCATATTCATTCATTTTGTTTCTGAAAACCCACTTTGTGCCAATTACATTCTTGTTACGTGGTCTAGGAACAAGTTCCCAAGTTTCATTCTTCTCAATTTGATCTAGTTCCTCTTCCATAGCTTTAACCCGTTGTTCATCTGCACTGGCCTCTGCAAAAGTTCCAGGTTCAGTTGTAGACAAAATAGAGAAGTTTACCTGCTCATTTCTTCCAGATTGTCTTCTTCTGGTTCCGATTCCGGCATCCTTATCACCAATAATCTGATTTGATGGATGATTCTTTTGGTACTAGTTCTTAGGTGTTAATTGATCCTTCTGTTCTTCTTGTTTGATAGTTGGCTGATTCTGTTCTTCATCTTCCGTGAGTTGCTCTTCGTCCTCATCTGGTTGTTCTTCCACTTTAATTTTCTTCACATTCTTTTGCTTGGAACCTTCCTCTTTTTCATCATCTGATTCTTCCGAGTCTTCTCTGGGTGATGTTAGTCTTCCTTCATCTATCTTCACGTTAATGCTTTCAATCACTTTGTCTAATCTCAGATTGTAGCATTTGTAAGCTTTCCTCTTCGATGAATATCCAACGAATATGCCCTCATCTTCTCGAGAGTCAAATTTTCCAATCTTTTTATTATCTCTTTTGATGTAGCACTTGCTTCCAAAGATTCTGAAGTGTCGTACACTTGCTGCTCTTCCGGTCCATAGCTCGTAGGGAGTTTTAACATTTTTGTTTTTGAGTAATCCTCTGTTTAAAATGTGTACTGCTGTGTGAACTGTGTGTCCCCAAAATTTGTCATTTAACTTGGATTCATTCAACATGGTTCGAGCCATCTCCATTATTAATCTATTCTTTCTTTCAGCAACTCCATTTTGCTGAGGTGTTCTGGCTACTGAAAATTGTCTCTTTATTCCATGCTCTTCACAGTACTTGTTGAATTCATCAGAGGTGAATTCTCCACCATTGTCAGATCTGAGGCACTTGATTCGTGACCCTGTTTCATTCTCGACCAGTTCCTTGAACGTTTTGAAATATCCAAATGCTTCTGACTTCCGTGTTCAGAAGACATACCCATGTCCTCCTGGTATAGTCATCAATGAGTAGCATGAAGTATTTTTCACCATTCAGTCCTTTGCTTTTGGTTGGTCCACATAAGTCAGTGTGAACGAGCTCCAAAGGTTTTGTAGAAGAATGCTCTTTCGTCTTAAAATGCACTCTTGTTTGTTTTCCATGTTGACACTGTTCACATACAGAGTTAGCAGGCTTTGTGACTTCCGGCATATTTCGAACTGCTTGGTTTTTGTAGATTTTGACCAAATTGTCAAAATGTATATGCCCCATTCTTCTGTGCCAAAGCCAACTTTTATCTTTTTTTTCCAAGTGACATTTTTCGGACTCAATCTCATCTAACACGTATATGTTGTTTGGAGTCCTAGTGGCTGTGGCTACTAACTTCCTTGATCCTTGCTTTCTTATTTTGCATCCTTTTGAGTTGAAGATGAGTTCATGTCCTTGATCACACATCTGACTGACGCTTAGCAAATTATGTTTCATGTTATCCACAAGCAAGACATTTTCAACCAAGGAGTTTTTACTTCCGAGCTTAACTGTGCCCTTTCTCAATACTTTTGCTGAATTGTTGTTCCTGAACGATACAGATTCTTTATCCTTTTCAATATTGATGAAAGCATCTTTGTCACCTGTCATATGCTTGGAGCAACCGCTATCAACATACCATTTACCAAAGCCGTGATTCTGAGCTTGAAGAGCAATACCACATTCGTAGTTGTTATTGTGTTTAATCCATACCTTGTTGGGCATGTCCTCATTTCTTACTGTTGGTATCCTCATTCTGCAATTTCTGGCTATATGTCCAAAGTTGTTACACTTGTAACATTCTATTTCTGATCTCAAGGGACCAAATCTGTTGTTGTACTGTGGTCGTCTGAGGCTTGCAAGGTTATTCCTTGTCTCAAAGTTTCTTCTTTGAAAATAGTTTACAACTTTGTGTCCAAATCTTCCACATGTAAAGCAATGGCCATAAAAGAAGTATCCATACCTGGGAATATATGGAGGAGGTGCTTTTTTGAGATTTGGTCTTTCTGCTGGCCCTTCTTCTGATACGGGTTGTTCTGGTTGACGTTCGATCTCTTCTTCATTCTTGTAGTCCTTGACAACTTCTGCATACCTTCTTGGCTTCTTTTCGTTATCTGTCAACATTGAGCTTGAGGCTTCATTTGTATTCTGCTTGTATCCTATATCGGTCTTGTCGAAGAATGACTTTTGATTGCTGATGATTTGTTCTAGAACCTTGGAGCTGTCTTCATAACCCTTTGCGATATCTTTCGTCTGCAGCTTGTTCTTCAGAGATACTATCTCAGCCTCATGACTCTCCTTTTGTCTTATATTTGTCATTAGTTGTTCAGTAAGAGAGTCTTCAACTCGTTTGGCTTCTTCTAGTTTGGTCTTCAAGTCAACAATGGTTTGTTTAAACCGTTGTGCCTCTTCCTTAAGCATTCTATTTTCCTTCTTGACTTTCTTCAGCTCTTTCAAGGAGCTTACAAGTTCTGCCTCAAGATCTACTTCTCCTTCATCTTCAGATTCTTCTTTACTATTATGATCCTTATTTGAGCTTATTGCCATAAAGAGTACCTTGTCTGGTTCATTGTCATCATCAGAATCACTGTCGCTGTTATTGTCGGAGTTACCACTGGATGAGCTATTGTCTCTTTTTGTGTAGAGACTTTTCTTCTTTGCAAACTTTCTTCTGTTCTTATTCTTGTAATTATTGTACTTCTTGTAGGGTTCAAAACTATCATCCTCTTCACCATCTGAGTTCTTTGCATATGGACATTTAGAAGCAAAATGACCTATCTTTCCACATGAAAAACATTTAAGAGGTAGCCTACCTTTGTATTTTCCAGTGCCTCTCTTTAATTTCCGAACAAAGTTGGCTATTTCTTCATCATCAGATTCATCACTTGTCGGTTTGTTTATTGTTGATTTGTTCTTCCCAGCTTGTTTGGAGGAGACCTTGAATGCCGCTTCCTTTCTTGACATGTCTTCATCTTCAATTCTCATTTCATAAGCTACTAGAGTCCCATGCAGTTGATCCACTGTCATAGTCTTTAGATATGTTCTTTCTTCTAAGGCAGAGATCTTGGGGTTGAACCTTTCGGGAAGAGTAAGAGTTTTCCGAACAACTATAGCCTCCTCAACCTCTTCCCCCAAACCTCTGATGGTATTCACAAGCTGATCAACCCAAAGAATATAAGCTGCTATGTCTTCATTTTCATTCATTCTTAGCTGTTCGAATTGTCCCCTGTATGTCTGAAGTTTGGCTTCCTTGACTTTGCTGTCTCCTTCATATGTGGTTTGGAGTTTGTCCCACATTTCTTTTGTAGCGGGACAGTTCATCACTTTGTTGAATACAGATTCGTTTATAGCACTTAGAAGATGATTTATGGCCTTCGAGTTGTTGTTGTATTGAACCAGCTCGCTTGCATCAGTTGGCATGGTCTTTGGTACTTTGTACCCATTCTCAATACTCTGCCATATTTCGATTCCTTGAGATTCTATGAAGGCTCTCATTCTTATGCTCCAGAATGCATAGTTGCTCCCATCAAACAAGGGTGTTCCAGATTTGCTTTGTTTAGCAAACTTCCCCATAATTACCTTCCAGCGGTTAGTCTGTTATGAAGGAACCTGCTTTGATACCAATTGTTGAAATACTGAGAGGGGGGTGAATCAGTATTTGTACTATTTAAAATTTTAATCAAAAGCAGGTTGTTGATCACTAATCACAGCACATCATCAATGTGTATAAAAATAACAAGATGCACAGTACACAATAGTTTTTGACGTGGAAACCCAAGTTCTGGGGGTAAAACCACAGAAGCCTTTTAAAAATAGTTTTCCAGAAATAATTGGAAGGAGGGAGCAACCCCCTTATTATATAGACTTCAATTTTCTAGCTTCAACTGGAAGGAGGCTACGATCCCCTGATTTACAGGCTACGACCTGAAGGAAGTTGCCACTCCCTAGTTTTCTGGCTTCAACCGGAAGGAGGCTACAACCTCCTTTCCTTGCCCCGTCCTTCCACCCTGTTAAGAAGAAGATTGCCGAACTTGTGGATCTGTCACATACCAAACTCTGAATCTGTCTGCTGCTGATAACCTCTGCACTCTAATCACTGTCAAATCATCCTTGTAGATGTCACTGCCACACACTGCTCATTGTCATCCACAATCACTGAAGTATCTCTGCTTTGCTATTACTGAACATCATCATAGGTTATACATCAAAGTCATAGGTTACGTACTATCATCATCATCAAGTAGCCACCATCATCATCAGCAGCATGTAATGTGTATGTAACAAGTACACATCATAGTGCATAGAAATGCATCATTGATATGGTGTGTTCATCAAGTGCATCAATATCATAGAACATAGCATGCAATAAGTATTACTACTCCATCAAAATGTATCATATCAAGGCTTTGGTTATCCACTTGTTCATAGTTCACATAAACATATCTCTGTACATACACTCTACCATTTCTACCATTTCACACCACTGCAATCACATTCCTCTGTGGCATATATTCACACTACACTGTACTCTTATGCATTATACATTACATGCTGCTGTAAATTTATAATGTATCTTACCCTATAATTTACATGCCCCTGTACACACTTGTATTTACATACTCCTGTACATGATGTACACTTCCTGTATACTCAAACTACACTCATACTGTACATTTCAACTTGTACATACACTATACACTCCAATATACAATCTACTATACAGACCTTTGCTCACTTTACTAACACACACACACTGTACATGTCAACATACCTTTGCTGTAGGTGATGATACAAAAAAATGGATTGTGTACATACTGTAGAAGACCTTGAGTCAAACCTTAGACATAAGCACTGCTAAAACAATAGCAGAAAACCAATTCAGACTTTTCTTTTATTGCTGCAAATTGCTTTCACTAAAACTCTGTCCACTATCCAAGGAAGAAGAAACCAATGATAAAAACCAGATTGAAAAAAACTGTGAAAAACTTGGGTGTAGGATTGACTGTTCTGCTCCACGAGTTCTCTTTTCTGCTCCTACGAACTGTTTACTTCAACCAGCAGTCAACACAAAAAAAAACAAATTACTGTCTGTAAAATTTGGGTCTGCAGTAAACTCTGCTAAATTTCGGGTCTGCTCTTTATTCTTTTGTTGCTAACTGTACCCACGAGAATCCTTAGTCATAAACCAGCGAAGGACACATTCCACTTATTTTTTAGAAAGTGACAAAGGTTTGGTTCATTTATACACTAACCTTGACGTTGAGGATAAGTTAGGACCGACTTGTAGATTAAAAGTTTTATTAACCTTGTTCCACAAATTTGATGAGCGATGTCACTTTAATAAGGCTGGACATCATGATAAAAGGTAAGAGAGCGAATTCATGTTAAAAACTCAATCGTGACTTCGATCCATAAAAAAGGATGGAAAAAAAACTTTTTAATGCCATACGTATCCTTTAAAAATAAAGGAGGCCTTGCACCATATTAAAATAATGTTTAATTTTTAACAGTGTATGGGTATATAATAAAGTTGCTTTACTTTTTAAACTCCATCATGCCATACGTATCCTTTAAAGAGGTCTTCCACCATATTAAAATAATGTTTAATTTTTTATATAAAGTGGATGGGTATATAATAAAGTTGTTTTACTTTTTAAACTCCATCATGCCATACGTATCCTTTAAAATGAGGTCTTCCACCATATTAAAATAATGTTTAATTTTTTATATAAAGTGGATGGGTATATAATAAAGTTACTTTACTTTTTAGAGAGCCTCTCCAAAGCCAACGTTGGAGGTGAGGGATTTATTATATTTAGATTGCTTTATTATTTAAACACTTGATGGTTTTTTTTTTATTAAATTAAAAAAATGATTTAAAGATTATTTTAAAATAAATACTTAAAGGGAGGACCTTAGAGGATGGTTAAAAGGTTTAATTGATTATTAGAAACATGCTTTCAAAGGTGGGTAAACATTAAGTTTATTATCTTAATATTTTATTTATTTGTTAATAATCTTTTTATTGATAAAAAAAGTTTTAACACTTTAACTTAATGGTAAGTGTTTTATGGGCCTTGTGGGTTTAAGGGTAATCAAATAAGGTCTTCAAAGGCAAAAGTAAAGGTGCAATAGGTATCATCATGCAACAAGGGTATTATTAGTGTTTTGAGGGCATAGGTTGTGGTATAGGGGAACCAAAGAAACGACTAGGGAACTATAGAAACATCTTAGGGGTACTTAAACATGCTACAGGGTGTTCAACGCTTTTGCCATTGCCCCAAGGGCTCCAAGGGCTTTAGACTTGGGTCAAAAGGTCTCTTTAGACACTGACACTTACATAACCCTCAGGGGCTCCTCAAGGGGTACCAAGACACACTTGTTGGCATCAATGACCATACACTATTGGCATCAATGACAACTTAATCAACATTATCGGTTGTCATCTTTGCAGGAACACCAAATCTTGTGATAATTTTATCTTCTAGGAAATCCAAAACAACATTATCAGTTGCCTTTTTGGTGGGTATTGCTTCTAATCACTTGGTGAAATAGTCAGTGGTTGTTAAAGTCCAAGAACAACCATTACTTGAGTTATCTTTAAACTTACCAATGAAATCAAGCCCCCATTATTGGAAAGGGGCTTGGACCGCTACTGGCTTTAAGGGCAAGGTTGCTAGATTTTTCTTTCCGATGAAGAATTGACATTGTTGGCAACTTCTAACAAACTTGTGTACATCCGAAAAAATGTTGGGCCAATAGTGACTTGCTCTCAAGATTTTGTGGGCTGTTGTTTTTGCTGCATAATGACCACCACAAAATTTTGAGTGAAATTCAGCCAAGAGTTTTTTGGACTCTAGCTCATCAACACACCTAAGTATCAATCCATCTGGGTTTCTCCAACCTAGTCCATCTTAAATTATGCAATACTTGGTGGCTTTTAACCTTAATGCCCGCCATTTATAACCGATTAAGTGACTTGGGCAAGTAAGGTTAAGAAGAGAGAAAATGATGTTTGCATACCATGGATCCTGATCTAGATGATGAAACTTTGTCGACTTGACCTACTCTGGATCGCTACTCTCACATACCATTCCTAAGGCTTGCTCATTCCCTTGAGTTAACATTTTGGCAAGTCCTTGTCCTTTGACTAATTTGGTGGGTCTAATCTCTAAATCATATTCTTGAAGTTAGACACCCACTTACCCTTTATGCCCAAACAATCATGTTGAGATGGAATATCTTTTACTGTTGAGCGAGGGACAAAACCTATTATTTTTGAATATCCAATATATGTACTAAAATGCTTTAAGGACTTTACCAATGCATAAGCCTGTTTTTTCCACAATGGTATATTTCAACTCTAAATCTTGCAAGGCTCGACTCATGAAAGCGCTGGGTTGCTCAAATCCTTCATTGTTCTTTTGGAACAAAACCCTTGCATTGGTATCTTTAGAAGCAAAGGAGAAAATTAAGAAATCCTTAGAGTAATCTAAATTGATTAATACTGGTGCTCTTGTAATGGCATATTTAATACATTTGAAAGCTTCTCTACCCTCATTTGTCCATTCAAACTTAACATCCTTTTCAACAATTTCTGCATTGGTTTCATTAACTTAGTTATGTTTGGAATAAATCTTTTGATGGAATTGATATGGCCATTAAAAGATTGGAGGGATTTCACATTCTTAGGCAAGGGGATTTTCTTAATGGATTGAATTCTTTTTGGATCTACTTTAACACCATCTTTGGAGATGATATGCCCCAAAAGTTTTCCTTCATCGATTCCTAATAGTGACTTTGACAGATTTAGAGAAATACCATATATTCTACATCTTTCAAATACCTGCTTGTGATAACTTATGTGACTTGATCTTTCTTTTAAGAAAACTGTAAGGTCATCTTTATAAATCTCAATGATTTTCCCAATCAACTCCTTGAATGCATAGTCCATGGCCCTTTGAAAAGTGGCACCACCATTTAACAAACCAAAAGGCATTCTTAAATATTTGAAAGTACCCCAGGGTGTGGTGAAAGTAGTCTTGTGTCGATCTT
Organism: Pseudotsuga menziesii; assembly: GCA_001517045.1. Classification (NCBI taxonomy): domain Eukaryota; kingdom Viridiplantae; phylum Streptophyta; class Pinopsida; order Pinales; family Pinaceae; genus Pseudotsuga; species Pseudotsuga menziesii. The sequence goes on along the minus strand of LPNX011030166.1, from coordinate 492,954 downwards.
CCTTTTTAATCACTACCTGGTTGTAACCGGAGAATCCATCCAACATGGACATTATCCCAGAACCTATTACTCTTTGAAGAAGGGTCTCCATATTGGGCAACGGATAGTTGTCCTTTTGACAAGCTATGTTAAGATTCCTGAAATTTATACAGATCCTTATACTTCCATTCTTCTTTCTTACAACCACCAAATTAGAGCGCCAGGATGAGTGCCTTGTTGGTTTAATGATCCCAATGGCCAACATTTTCTCAAGCTCCTTTTTTACTATGTGTGCTACTTTGGGGTTGATTTGTCTCAAGTTTTGACGGAAAGGCTTAACTTCTTTGAGTTCTTGTTTAAGGGGTGTAGTGTGTTGAAAGACAACCTCTCGACATGCTTTAAGCTCATCATATGTAAATGCAAACACATCTCTTTACTCTTTAACAATATTTATTGAGTCTTTTCTTTCCTTTTCAGAAGTGCCTTTACCAATTTTTATCATTTTGGTGTCTTTATCTGTTCCATTGTTGACTTCTATATAAACCCTTGGCTTCATTGAATCTATACTATTCTTTTTCCAATCCTGTCTATCAAAGATATCCTCAAGTGCCACAAGACCACGAGGTACTAGATTGCTGAACTGATTATCTTCTCCTTGATACTCTTTACCATCTTCCTGAAAACCGACTATGAAGTTTGAAAACTCTTGAACATTATGAATGAATCTTAGTATTTGTTCATCATATCGAAAATTTTGCCAATGCTCCATGTTGTCTGAAACTGATGGTCTAAAATTACTCTCTAATTTATCATTACCATTTATTAGTTTCTCTGAAGGTTGAAGGGTTGAAGCTGCTACTGCTAATTTGTCTTCCATGTTGTTCTGTTCTCTAGGAATTTCAATTAAGTTCAAGGCATTAAATAACTCCATTGCGTCGCAAATTGCATTCCAATATCTTCTTAATCTTTCACATTTGCATGCATACTTGCTTCTTACTTGACGAATTACTAAATCGGAGTCGCCTTTAATACTTAACATTTTAATCCCCATGTCTTTAGCAATTTCTAAACCAAGTATAAGTGCCTCATATTTGACCACATTATTAATTTCCTCAAATTTCGATTTAAATGCAAAGTTGAAAGTTTGCCCTCTCGTTGAGGTGATAACAACACCTGCCCCTTTTTCTGATCTTGAATGTGTACCATCGAAGTTCATCTTCCAGATTTCATCCATCTTTTCATTTTTAGTATTTTCTTTAATTGGAGACAAGAAGGTGGAATAACAAGTAGAATTCCCAATGTCATCTGTGTTATAAACATACTCATTCAAGGGTTTCTTGGGATCTTCTACATGATGTTTCTTTTCCCTTTCACTATGCAATCTGCAAGCGAATCTCTTGATGCGGGGACTGTGGCGTAGGTCCAATTGATTTGTATCGAACCTCCTAAAGCAACAGACCATTTTCTTGATAAAAGCATGCCCCACTTATCTGGTACATCAATCACAAGTATATCCATAGTTAAGTGGATATGTCGATATTTTACTAGTCTTACTGGTTGATTTAGGATGATGCCGACCACATCAACTTCTCTAGAATCCATGGCACATACATTCTGATAAGGTTTGGTTTCCTTAATTTCAATTGTTCCATAATTTTCTCCCAGACTTGGAATAATTGATCTCAGAATTTGATGAGAGGAAAGAGCATTTAAATTAATTCCAGGAGTGATTTCAAGATTCGAAACAAGGTCAGTATCCACACATTGAACCAACATATTCTGATTAAGGATTGGATGAAGAATTCTATCGATACTATCAGGACAAGGCTCCTCATTGCAATGTTCTTGATCAAGTTCACTTATAATCGTATCATCATGTGATTGTTTTGCTTTAAGCTCTAGATAAGGAAAAACATCAATATGCTCGGTTTCAGTTTCCCTATCACTCTTACAGGCATGCTCTTCAATCACAATATGACCACAAGATTGCTCTTCAACAGAAGTTTTATTAATTTCAACCTTTTCTTCTTCTGCAGTGATATAATTAAGGTCTGAATCCAGATTCGGATAGGTTGGATACTGACTCAAATTATCATCAATTAGGCAATGACTATGGAGTTGCTCTTTTAAAGGCTCTTTAATGACCTCATCAATGGAAGGCTCAACTAAAGGTGTTTCTTGGTGGTGCATGTTAGGTTCCCTTCCACGGATTAGATCCAAGATTTGCTCTGTGACTGCTTCAGGTAATAATAACAGAGTTTCTCATATGATTTGATTGATATCCCTCTTAGTTTCAGCATGAGGTTTTGAAACATTATTCTCGAAGTACTCTATAACATTCTTATGGATTGCAGACACACTCATAATTTGGAACATATCAGGAGAGGAATGGTCCAATTGAGAAAGCACATTGTCAATATATTGATTATCAATGGCACAATCATTGCTAGACTAACACTCTAAAATTTTGTCAGTGTTCCTACTCCAACTATCAATTAACAAATCTGTGAACATGTCATACCCAGTGATGGATCCTGGTGCTAAATGATCAAACCATAGTTGAACATCCCCGTGCAAGGATTCTCCTAAGGCTCGCATATAAACATCTTCATTGTTTGCACCTCTAGATTCCATGTAATCCCACAGAATATCCATATGACTTTCAATAGATATATCCTTATTTCCATTGAACCGGGGCATCCTCCTAGTGTAATCGTTTGGCATAAGATGGGGTGCCCTTGATATTTCAGAAAAGTCAAAAGGAGACCGTCTGTCTTGTTTTTTCACAGCTCTGGTTACTTGGCTATAAAGATTTGACTAGGACTAACTTCTAGGTTCATGTCGACTTACAGGTCTGCTCGGGATGGTTGGGAAATCTTTGTTGCATGGCTAGGAAGTTGGTGGGTATCATAAAGATTGTGATAACTAGATTCATACCCATAGTCATGCTCGAGATCATCCTCATACCCGTAGTCTGACCTCCATCTATGAAATATCCCAAATCCCGATATTTTCTATTTCTAAACAATTATGCGGATACAACTGGGCTTACAAACTGCCAGGCAAAAATCCCTATTTTATAGGAAAAATTAGGGTTAGGGTTTGTGAGACAGAATGCACACTTACCACTGATAACTGGCTGAACTGCTGCAGATAAAGTCTGCAAGTACTGAGATCTGGATCGGAGAGGAACTGATCTCCGTTGTCTCCGGTGAATGCTCCAGCAATAAGACGCCCAATCAAAGAAAAAGGTGACGCCCTCAAGGAAGGAGGTGCTTGATGGATCCGCCGATTTGCAGGGCTGATAGCCTTGCTGTGCCGGAGAGATTGGCTGGAATATACTGCAGTTCTGAACCCTCTAAGTATGAAAACGTTTTGGTTCTCTGAGGCAGCTGCTCACGCCCTTGGTGGTCTGGAAATGCTGATAACTCCTTCGGATGAGCTCAGATGGAGCTGATAGTCACTGGGTACCGGAGTATGAAGCTGCTGGTGAGAATGATGCCTGAGTTTCGGAAGGAAACTGAGATCTGAAGGCCCAATAGCTGATTAGGGCTTTCTGGTGGAAAACCCCCTCTTACGGCTGCACCGTGCCTCTGCAACAATCTCTACCCTGTGCGATATAACTGATGAATGAAATGAAGAACAAGTGGTGAACCAGTATGGCTTACCCGGAATAAGATTAGGATAGATGTTTCACTGCCGAAATCCTGTTAGCTGAAGACTCCGTCTCCAACCCCAACTGCTGTGCTGCACGCTGTGCTGCTATCCAAGTGCTCCCAAAATAATCAATAATCATAAGTGAGGTCTCCTCTTGCTTTACCTTCTATTTATAAAGTTCAACTGCGTAAAACCTAATCTTTGACCTAATTAGGTCACTTTATCTTCTATTTTGTCGTTGGCTTGCATGCAAAGAGCATGGTCATGTATGGAGCATGGAAAAGAGCATGGTCATGCATGAAGGTGGCCTTTGGCCCAGGTGGCCCTTCTTAACCAAGTGAGGATGCTGTAGATCTTCTATGGATGGCATCAGTCCTGATCTGATTCCCTAGTTATCAGTAACCGCTCGAACCCACAGGAATCACATAGGTTAGCGGTATGGGCTTCAGGGCCTAAAAGAAAGAGGACATTACAATCTATCCCTTTCGTTTATTTCAATCATGTTTTTGGTTAATTCCTTCATGTGCCTTAAGAATACATCTGAATTCATTATGATTTATGGCATGTTCTAAGAACTTAAGATTAATACATTGGGTACGGTCCTCAGTGGAGTTGCGGGGTGGATTCGCCTAGTGAACCACTCAAGTAATTCACCAAAAGAGAGATATGTCGTAGGGAAAGGTGAGTTGAATCAAGGTAGGCCTCTACCTCCTTGGCAATGATGCTAAAATGTTATCAACAACCTTGTAGTTGCCTATGTGAGGTGGATTCAGGATGAATGGTAGAGGGATAGGCAACTATGGAGGTGGAACCAAGATTGCCTAGACTCCCAAATGAATGGTTGTCACGCCAATCAAGGCAGTCTTTGCTTTATGTTATCTAAGTCCAAGACAACAAAGGGGGAGACCCAGATCTACTCCCGACAGGAGAGATCAGACCGAGACACCAGATCAGATCAAGTAGGCTTGACG
>LPNX011030166.1:469998-487608 GCA_001517045.1 Pseudotsuga menziesii | reverse complement strand
CAAAACGAGTGGCTAAGATTAAAAGATATAAATGTTCTAATCAATGGTTGAGATGAGCTCAACATACAATACATGGATCAATATAACTATAAAGTACCAATGTTGACTACATCACCCATAAAGAGGGTACCCCACTCAACAAGAAATAAATGAAGCACATGGTGGGTCCATGGAGTGTTAACTAACTCCCTCTGGGTGCCCCATGGCATAATAAAATAATATAATATTTTAATTTTTTGACTTTGTGCCTCCTTGAGGAAATCGTGAGCCTCTCAAAAGCTCTAGAAAATAATACAAGAATGCCCGAAAAAATAGGTGTGGGCCCAAGTAGGTGCTGCAATTGCTGGAGAAGGTGCGGAGGACATCACACTCATCATCATGACTCATCCCATGTCATTTCCTTGCCTCAGTAGCCCAAATCGATTTCTTCAATAGCCATTTAATCATTTTTTTAATTTGCCTTGAGAAACGTGAACCTGCCAAAACAACCTGCTAGGGTGCCTACATTGTCAAACTGAGCCCACCAGGCTCTCTGGGATAGGGGTACTATGGTACAATCAAGTGGCTGCACTCCCTATGCCCCATACAACGCCCTAGGGGATCCAATAAAAACATCTCCCTGCGCAGACATATCATCTTGTGAAGCAAAACTGCATCAAAAGGGTAAAATGAACGTGATCATCTCTGCAAGTGCCCGAAATTGAAAATAAGCTATCTCACTAGACTTAGAGAGTCCAAATCCATCTAGGGTGCATACTCATACCCTTTCTAGGTCTCTGTAAATGACCAGATACTAATAATATAACTCAGACTATCATCCATCTGCTGCAAGTGTTACAAGGCTAAGACATGCTCTACAAATCATTCAAGTAACAATCATAACAAGTAGCAATCAACTCACTAGTGGTACATCAACCAAATACATATATAGGGTTTTATTTATTATTACTCAGACCAGACTTTTAGGACTATACTCACTTCATAGTTGTAGTTAATTTGCTCGTGAAAGGTGAAGGCTGAAATTGACAAGGCTAGGGCAAAGGATGACTACCAACTTAACATCATGACACTTTGGATATGGAAAGGGAATACTCACTATAACCACATGCCAGACAAACAACAACCCAAGGAATGGCAGTGCCTCACAAATGGTTAAGTTGTTCAGAGAGTGCTTATTCAACTTAGGCATTATGTCTACATCAAGTTTGATCCAGGTTCATTAGGACCATCAATTTTATTTCCATGGCCTTTTTGACCTCTATGACCTTTTGGGGACTTCACCAGTGCTTAAAAGCACAGCTAACTGCAGCTTTCATCCAGGACATATTCAAATTTATAAGGTCAGCAATATTTGGGTATAGCATATATTTAGCCATTGCTTTTGGGACCTTTTTTTGTACTCTTCACGGAGTATTTTAGCATTTCATTGCTCTTGCCCTTTGCTCGTATATGTTAAGAAACACATTTTAGAATTTACATTTTCCATGGGCACATATATAAACATTTCCAATACAAGTAGTACATGAGCTTTCAGTTTTAGCCAACAACATCTCAAGTGACTAGGGGGAGTTCTGCACAGTGCCAAACATTGGGACAACCGACCAGAATGATTTAGGCATACAATCCAACTCACCAAAGGCAAGTTCTGTCACCAACTCAGAGCCGAGACACTATAAACAGGGAGGTTTGTCCAACAAAGTTTCTAGCGGGGAAAGGTCCTCCATGCCACAAGTCAAGTAGTAAGTTGGGTTAAAAACAAAACTGGAAGGTAAAGGATGGGTGGATACAGTGAAAGATGAAGCCAACACTAGCAAGCCAAAGAATGGTGGGAATGACTACCTCTATTCTCCCTAGGGAGGGTAAAACCAACGAGTATAGATCAGTAACCTCCAAGTCTAAGTAGGGACACCAATACATAATACAAATACATCTAAGTCCATATATTTATGACCGCCAGATCATGACACTAAATGCTAGTATATGTCACAAAGATAGAGCAATGATAACCATAACACAATAAAATAAATGCCGAGTCATAACCATGCAAATAATCCATCTGAACCATCATCTGTCCAATGAGAAAACACTAGAACCAATCTGGGCATCACTAATTGCTCTGCAAATGACTGAATGGCTACATCAGTCCTCAAATTTGAGTGTCTTGAGACTTAGTCCTGACATGGGAGAGTATAATAGTCCACTAACAAAATAATGATCCGTCAAAACTGCTCATCTCAACTTCTCATATGTAAGAGATCTGGTTGAGAAATGTACTGTATCTGAAAAATAGAATATGGTATCCTGGCTACTATATATGTGATAACAATCACCTATCATCAATTATATACATAAAAGGGAGGATGATCTTCTTTTCTTGAGTCCATAGTATGTAAGATAACTGGGGGATCTTCAATGACATCTTTCTTGCTTGGAGGAGGCTTTTTCTATAATCTTTCCAATGGTTACTTTCTGAGGAGGGGTGGGGAGGGACTAGAACTTTCATTAGTTTTTCTTTCTGAGCTGGAATTTTAAGTACTTTAGTGGTAGGAATCAATATTTTAACTTTTTCAAACCACCTACCCAAATCAACATTTACATCATTAGAATCATGGGGAGTTATTACCTTAGGTGCATACTGATTGTAATTTGAAGTTCCAACATTATCTCTTCTTTGATAGACGAGTCCTTTGAACTTGGGCATTTCTCGAATTTGTTTAGATGTAGGCATAGCACCATAATTCTTGGTCAACTTGTCTAACTCTTGACTATACTCCCTCACTTGCTTCAAAGTTTCTTTGGCAATGGGGTGAAATTGGCTTACTGCATTGATGAAATCAGGCTCTTTGAAAATCCTTCATTGTTGCTTGTCTTAGGAATCCCGTTTTCTAATATCTAACATGCTATGAAACAAGTGGATTCTTCATGGAACATCTCACAAGGTCTGCAAAAAGGAGGAACGTCTTCAACCATATTAGTTGCTTCTAGCTGATTAGGTGGTCTATTATTTTGATGAGGAGCTTTCTTTTGAACCCAATTTCCTTTGGTGGAAAGTTCTTTTGATTAGATTCGGACCTCTCCATGGCTATCACTTGATTTTGCATATTTTTCAATTGAGTTGCATAACTAGCCTCCATGGCTTCCATCTTTTCATTCATTTCTCTTATTTTCTTATCATAAGCATCCTGACTTTGATTTATGGGAGCCTTCTCTTTAGGTTCATGTTGTTTGGAAGGAACAAGGGCCCTTGTGAAACCAAGAATATTTAACTTGCCTGATGCTTGCATATTCTCATCAATTTTAATAGCCAATTCTTGAGCTTTATTAAGGGTGTCAAGTTCCTTGTCCCTCAACTGATATCTCATTTCCACACCTAATTCCTCCATGTAATAAAACCAAAATGGATTTGTCAGGTGGTGTTGTCGCCTTTCACACACCTGGGGGGGGGAACGTGGTAGAAATCTTCAAGCCACTCGGTGTGTCCTTGGGGGCAAGTCTCGAGTCAAGGCTGTCACCTTGTTCTTGGCTCCTCTGTTTAGGCAAACTTCTAATGAAGCCAAGGGGGGTAGACCCTACAAGTTACTAAGGCTGGTTACTTAGATGATGATGGTATTAAATGAGTAAGTTTTTTAGGAGTTTTGATTTAACAATTGTAAACAACAGATAACATGATGAGACAATCACAAATAAGCATGATATGACACCCAATCACATATAGATTGAAAGAATTAAACAGGTGACCAGTGCCTTTAAATGGAGTCGAAAATAACTAAGAGTGCTTGCGAGTGTTGGAGCGAATGTTGTGCAATTTTATCTTGGTACCTTTTAAATTAATGTGAAAAGATGAGTGAATTAAATTAGGCGCGGGGACTCCAGATATACCCGAGGGGTACTTGGAGTATGTCCAAAAGTAACAACCGCTACGGCTACCCACAAGGAATGTGTGGGCTGGATGGAGTCTTTGAGACTGTGTTCATAATACACCTGCTAGGATGTAACAGAGATCGACGCCTCGAGGTCACTGTCTAGTAGTTCCCACTTCCTTTGGGTATTTTGCCACCGTTTACGGTTTAATCGACGTGTTGGATTTTCGCCTGCGACGGTTAATTGGGAAAGTGAATCCTAATTATTCTAGTCACTCGCATTGTTTTTGATGCAGCTTGACTGATTGGACGAACCGCAGCCAAGTGCAGAGCATACACACCAGAGTCTTGTAAATTTTGGTAAATTTTAAGAGCGTGTTCTTGTTAAAAAAAGACCCTCAAGAAATCTTTTTCGGTCCAAGTGGACCTCAATCGCGAAATCAAGGAGGGGTTAATTTTACTGCTTGCTTGTGAAAAGTAACAATGAAAAAACACAGACCACAAGTTATCTAATTAATTCGACCACTATCCTCTTTCACCTTTCAGTTCAATCGGGGATTCGTGGGGTAAGTATTAGTAATACTTTGATTTCAAAATATGGAATAATGAAAAATATGATCAAAGTATACAATCTTGCAAGACAAGACTAAGCTAGAGGAAAAAAAAAGGAAAAATTGCAAAAAAGGGAAACAGACGCGGATCTTCCCAGGGGGGATGGAGAGTGGGCTCGAAAGAGCCTACTCGAAGTGATTCTTTTTTATTATTAAGGGTTACAATATCAGCAAACTAATTTGCACTTTGGTCCTTGTTATCTGGGATCCAAAGGCTTACAACAAGCTTACAACAAGCCCAATAAGGAAGCACAGCAGTGGGGGAAGCCTCTGAGAAGCTTAGGTTCGCCCAAGAGTCGGAAAACGGGCAGAGTTTCCTTCTCTTTTTTGTTAAACCTGCTAAAAACCAGCAAGCTATTAAAATCAAATATGCCCCAAAACACTTTAAAAGTGCTTTGGGTCAGCACACTAATTACCGAAAAAAGACTAAGTTAAAAATTGTTAAAAAAATGAACAATTTAGTTTTGCAAAAGGGAACCAAGGAAAGCAAGCTTTCCTTTGGATCTTGGCTTAATATGACGTGCACTTTCTTGCAGAATTTAAATCTTTAAAGAACAAAAAAAGAAACTGCGTTATGAGCAAGCTTTAGATCTACGATTTAACTACTTGCAAAAAGGAAATTTCTACACCTAGATCTATCTTTAAAATATGATGTTCTTTATGAAATTTCAGATCTAAGCAACAAGACTCTTAGGAACTAGATCTAACAATGTATAAGCAATTTTTAGAAGTAGATCTGATCATAAGAGGAAGAACAAGTAATCGAAAGATTGATTTTAATAGAATGGAGGAAGAGAAGGGGAAAGGCCTGTTGTTGGATAGATCTGCAATGAAAACTTGTTAGTGGAATACAAAGGGGCAATGCCTTCACAAAAATGTCGGATGTACAGTGGAGTCAAACTAGATCCACAGCTTGTCCAATCCTTGCCACCTGAAAGCTAAACACACAACCTTGCACAAAACCTTATGAGATTTGGATATATATATGAAAAAGAGACAAGAATTACATGCAAATAAGCTTATTAAACATGTATAAACTAGATCTTTAAACACATATGCTATGAGATACAGAAAAACAAGTAATCTTACTTGTCCAGCTGCACTCCTATTGATTCAGCTGAATCATTCAAGCCAGACAAGGTTCAGATGCAGAAATTGAGAGAAAAACTGACAACATCAATAGCCGCAAGACAATGCTTATTCCACACACATGAGAGCATTACACCATTTAGCCTCCAAAGCTTCTTTATTCCAACAACGAAAAGATTACAACAATGTTACAATAGCAAGCGTATTCTCTCCAACTCGAATTAGCTTCGAGAAGGGAATGGCAACTTCAATTTATAGCCAGACTGGCCAAGAGGGGTTCATGCCTGACTGAAGGAGAGACTGTAGCTAATGGAGAGTTAGGCCGAGCCTGATTTGATGATGAACTAAGCCTAACTGGACTGGAACTGCAAATCGAAGTGACACCTCACTCAGTGAACTAACCCATCCATCAAACCACTGCCAGATTGATCCACACGTGTGGAGGAGAGAGAAAGGAGGGCGCAACCTTCAAATCTGCATGAGCCAGTTAAGCTCCTCTTCAGCCCTGATCAATGCCTTCAGTCAAGGAATGATAACTCTCGGTCAATCTGAAGCTGATGAGAATGATTTCAATCAAATCGGAGCAAAATCCATTGATTTAGGATCTTGGATTTGCTCTATTATTTAATTAATTTTTAATTAAATTAATTAATATTTGATTTTTTTTTGGATTTTCTTACTTGAGTGATGGAAAAATCACTCAAAACTTAGGAAAAGTGGGTTTATGGGTTTACCGGGTGCTCCGAGTTAGAAAATGAGCACCCCATGACTGAAACTGACTTTAACCCCACTTTTATTACAAGACCAATTTTTCCATTTAGACTATTAAAAAATAGCTTAAGTTTTGTGGAAAAGTTAAAATTAAAAAAAAAAAAAAACCTAGGGGGACTTAGCACATGTTCATATGACTCAACCATAATGCCTAGCATGTTTATACATTGACACACAGACTCTAATAACCTCAATAGGCCTAAATGTCAACCCGACCACCCCAACTTCGGAGGTATTGAGTGAAAAACTCAGAAATTATCAGTTGTTTATTCAACAACCAATAATAACCAAGGAGAAAAACACTCTGGGCTGATTGTATTGATAAATGAGTCCAAGAGACCGAGTCTTTTACAGACACTATCATGCTAGAACATTTTATTACAACTCCCCCAAGCGGGTATGAACATGTGGTAGATAAAAAAAACACTTCCCAGAAGCAAGTTTGAAGGTCATCTTTGTCTGAACAAATCATCTTTGTCTGGTTCACCAGGCTCACTTGATAACACCGACTTAAGTATGACTTACTAGGTAATAGGTGGCTTAAAATCAACATGAATACTTGTCACCAAATCTCTAAACTTCTTGTTGAACTCCTCCATGGTCTCATGTTCATTTCTCTTTATGGTGTGGAGGGCAACTATTGGTGGCGAGTCTCTTTTTTCTCTCCCCATTTCTCCTTGAAACCTTTCACAAGTTCATCATAGGTTTTATAAGTATCATCATCAAGGCTTGTAAACCAATCATAGGCAGCCCCCTCTAAAGACAAAGCAAAGATTTTCATGTATACATCATCATGCTTATGCATCACATCTCGAACCCAACTGAGAAAACATTTGGAAAGACTCTTCAGATGACTTGTGACACTTATTGCTTTGTTTCCCTTAAAGGCTAGAAGTTTCTCGATGACCTTGTCCGGTATGGTATGAGGTTGACCTGCTATCTAAGACAAGTCAAGGGGTTTAACATAGTCTTCCATTTTAACATACAAGTTATTATTACTATTTTGATTTTCAAATAAGCAATGGATGTCTGAATGGACTCAGATTCTAAATTTTCATGGATCCTACGAGAAGATAACCTATTCAGTCTCTTTTGATAAGCCCCTTCAGGTTTAGGAATGAGATCGAAGAAACCTTTTGAGTTTCTTCTTGTGGAATACCTTGTTGGGTTTATAGCTAGTGGAGTCTTCAAACGGATCGAGCAAATTTCAGATTATTTGACTAGATCAATCAATTTTTAAGGTAATGTGGTAGAATTCAAGCCACTAGGTGCATCCTTGGGGGCAAGTCTCGAGTCAAGTGCTGTCACCTGACCTTGACTCCTCCCTTTAGGCTAACTCCAAACAAAGCCAAGGTGGGTAGTCCCTACAAAAGAGTTATTAAGGTTTTTTATGGTTCTTAACCACGGTTGTGAAGTTTGTTTAGGAGTTTGAGATACAATTATTGAAACAAGAAACTTCAATATAAAGTTTAGTTCAACAACATAAAAAGATATGGCATTCACAACATAAGATGAACTTAAGCAAATAGTATTGTTGCAAGTAAAACAGTGCCAAATGCAGTCAAAAGTAATGTGCTACTGAAAAGGGAAATGTTTTGCGGTTGTGTCTTGGTCAATTTTAAATTATTAAAATGATGGGTGGATTAACACGAAAAGGAATTCCAAACATTCCGTGAGGTACGAGGTATGTGTCCGAAATTTTCCCAATTTGGTTCTACACCACAAAATTGTGGGGTAGATCGAAGTCATAGGGGTGTGTCCAACACTATACCAATCGAGAGTGTAGCTTGACGGGGCCTTGTGGTCACTATCTAGTGTTCACGCTTTCTTTGCAAAATTTGCCCACACAAGGTAAATATCGAGACACCAGATTTTTGTCTGTTTTGAGGAATTGATATTAATTAGTGTGAGTTTTTAAGTTAAATTGCGAAATCTTTTTGAACGCAACACTCCTGCTTTTGGATATTCCAAAGGTCAGGCAAGCCTGCGATGGATAGAGCATACATGGAATGTGCTAAATGTTTGTTCCAATTGTTAGGAAAAACTAAAAGCAGTAAAATGTGTTCTAGTTACTAAAGCAAAAAGTCTCTTTTCTGACCATCCAACACGTACTCAGGCGAGCCCTTTATGTGATGGAGAGAGCATACTTCGGGAGAGCAATGTTTGGTAACTACTTTAACTTGAAAGAAAGAAAAGCAAAAAGTAAATGTGAGCATTAATTACTACACTCCGAATTTCTTTTCCTCTTTGGTTCTTCGGGAAAGAGTAGTGGGTTAGTGTTCTTTGCAAATAAAACAAGAAAAGTAAATAACTAATTGATCTAGTTTGATTTGGAAAAAATAAGAAAAACTACACTAAAGACTAACTTGAGGTATAAAGAAAGAAATGCAATACCAAACAAGGGCAATACAGGCTTCGCCCAATGGGGGAAGAGGGGTGTGGGAGCTTTAAAGTTTAAATCCCACTTGATTTTTATTAATGCTGGTTACAAATGGCTTTTAAAAGGAAGAATGCCAAGGTTTCAAGTACTAACAAATTAGGACTAGATCTACTTGTTAACATAAAAGAAAAGTAACTGAGAAAAGAGTAGTTTTGAAGTTGAAGAGATGGAAGAGAAAGACTTAAGCTCGAGCTTGAATGTTGTGAAGAAGAGGAGGTTCCTGTAGGACAAAAAGCATTAGATCCAATAAATAGTAGTGAAGAGGAAGAAGATGCAACCAAGCTCCAAATCCTCCTTCACCTTTGGTAATCTGCAAAGCTACACAACCTTTAAACAAATGAGATCAAATCTAGTGTGATTAATCGAAAGAGACAAAAAGAGCATAAGTATTACCGACTACAATTCGCTACTTTTAAATCTTAAATAACAAAGCACAAGTAAGCAAATTGAAACTTCAAATACTTACTCTATGGGATAGCAATAGCCTTTTAAGCTAGAAAAAAGTCTACAAGCTTGTAAGTAAAATAAATATAACTAGCTAAATATCACCTCAATGAAGCTCAAGCATTCACAACCATGAAAATTTGCATCATATAGACCTCCAAAGTTTTCAGTTTATTCAACAAAAGAAAGCAATTACAAAGCATTACTAGAACAAATGTTCCTTGCATCCATGAAAACATTGGAAAGCACCTAGCTTATATAGCCAAAGAGCCCAGGGGGTCGCGTTCCTTCATTGTCATAGGAGGGCGAGTTAACTTGAGATACTTGAGATGATGGAGGGATTGGTTCGATGAGTTGGATCAAGAGGATGGCGCCACCTATTGAAGATGTGCACCCCTCTCCTTGGGATTGTCTCCCATCAAACCACAAGATGCCACTGCATTAAATGCACCCCTCTCATGAGAGAGGGCACAACCTTATTTGGTGATAAACCAATGTTGAAAAAGTCGGCTTCGGTAAAAAGTCGACGAGGGTCCTAAATACAACTTCTCGGCAACATCGGCAAAAAAATTGGGAAAAATTGGCAAAAGTCGGCAAACATTAAAAAATAGAAAATACATGCATTTTTTTTAGAATTTTATGTTAGTTTTTCATCATATAAGCTAGCATTATGATCTTAGGATCTTTTCACTGAGAGAATAACAAGCACAGCAATAAAACATAAGCACATCACAAGAGACAAGAGAGACAAAGAGTTTTCCTCGGGGAAACCATAAAGGAGAAAACCCCACAACTTCCTCGGAGATAGAATCAGCACCAAAACAGTAAAAGACCCAAAACAGTAAGATGATCTCCCAACAGTAGCAGTCTCTCTCTCTCACACTGAGAGAGCTTCTTCTCTCTCACTCATGCGCCCCAATGAGTGAGTGTGAGTGTTGCAAGTGAGATAAACAGAGAGGCTCACTCTCTATTTATATTCTTTTGTTCACTTGAAGTGCACTCCAACATGTCGGCCTCACTTAACAATTACTTACTAGAGCCGACATCTCTAGGAGTGTCTAATAACCCTAGTGCCCCACCACTTGTGGGGACTTTTCCTCCTCTGACCAATAGGAGGGTAACACAATGGTGGGGACTATTGCCTCGACTTACAATGACTCACCTAGGGTCGACTTCACTAGGATAGTCTAGTAACCCAAGGGCCCCACAACTATCGGGACTTTAACTCTTGACCAATAGGAGGGTTACCCACAATGACTTGACATGACTTTCTCATTATAGAAACTTCCCGATCGGAACATCGGGGTATGACATGACTCAAATACATTACAATACATCTCGGAATGAACATCTGGTTACAATAGATAAGAAATACAAGTGAATACATTCCGAAGTTACAATTACATCAACACTCCCTCTTAACTAGGAAGGTATTCTCTTGACACAATTTATCAGCACAAGTCTTCTTCTCTGTATCATCTAGGTCATCGTCAGGTCTTCGTCATCTTCAAATTCATCTTCATCTTCAAGTCATCTTCATCTGTAAGTCATCTTCATTTGGATCTAGATCATCACTTGATCTAGATCATCACTGAACATTGTCACTGGATCTGGATCATCACTTGATCTGGATCATCACTGGACATCATCATCGGATCTGGATCATCACTCGATCTAGATCATCACTCGATCTAGATCATCCCTGGACATCATCATCGGAACTGGATCATCACTCGATCTGGATCATCACTGGACATCGTCACTGGATCTGGATCATCATCACTGGATCTGGATCATCACTCGATCTGGATCATCTCTGGAGCATCATCTCTGGATTTGGATCATCACTGCTAAATCATCAGCACTGGATTTAGATCCTCACTCGATCTGGATCAGTATCACGGGTGCTATCTCATGATTCTTCTCGTCACAGGAAGTTCTACAGAGCCAGCCCTTTTTCATGCTGGTTGTAGGCCTAGCCATCATGTAGGTCTTCCCCCAGCACTTACATCTGACCTACTTGTCAGAAAGGCACGCCCAACACTCACATCTGATCATGTAGGAACCAATCCTATAATCATATCAGAAAGGCTCAGCACTCACATTCACCAGCATGGTAGGCACATCTACTACCATCTATGAAATGGCTCTGCACTTACATCTGACCTACTCGTCAGAAAGGCACATAACTCACATCCATCTAGGCTGGAACACATCCTACTCACAATGATGGAAGAGTTTTGTACTTCCATCCAGGCTGGAACACATCCTACTCACATTGATGGAAGATTTTCCCACTTTCATCCAGGCTGGAACACATCCTGCTCACAATGATGAAAGACTCCCATCCAGGCTGGAAAACATCCTGCTCACAATGATGAGAGATTTCAACACTTACATTCATCCAGGCGGGAACACATCCTGCTCACAATGATGAAAGGGCTCTGCACTTACATCCATCCAGGCGGGAACACATCCTGCTCACAATGATGGAAGGGCTTGCACTCACATCTGATCATGAGGGAACACATCCCAGCAATCATATCAGGATGGCCCCCAGTCGTCGATTGAGCTACCTGGTAACTGGCCAGGTGCCTCCATTCTCAGAATGGCAGTTGCACTTATATCCGACCTGCTCGTCGGAATGGCCAACACTCACATCTGACATGGAAGGAACTTAATCCTTTAGCCATGACAGAATGGTTCAGCCCTTACATCTGATCAAGTGGGAACACATCCCTCTGTCACATCAGAATGGCTACTCAGTTCTACACTGAGTGATTCTGGTAACTGACCAGGTGCCTCCATTCCTAGAATGGCGATTGCCCTTACATCTGTCCTACTCGACAGAATGGCCAGCACTCATATCTGATATGAAAGGGAGCAACCCTATCACCATGACAGAATGGCTCAGCCCTTACATCTAACCATGGAAGGAATCAATCCTCTCACCATGTCAGAATGGCTATGGGTCTCATCACTTTCTCTTGGAGGGAACCTCGATCTGGAGAACACCAAGCCTCTCCCTGAAGTACTCGAACTTCAGCCTAGCCAATGGCTTCGTCAATACATCAGCCATCTGTTCCTCCGTCGCAACATACTGGAGCTTCACTGCTCCTCTCTACACCATATCCCTGATATAGTGATACTTGATCTTGATATGCTTCGACTTGTCATGGAACACTGGATTCTTTGACAACTTCACGCAACTCTGGTTGTCACAATGTATACAAGTAGCATCCAACTGGAGATCAAATATATCAGACAGTAGCTTCCGCAGCCATACTGCCTCACAACTAGCTGAACAAGCTGCGACATACTCTGCTTCAGCTGTACTCAGTGTCACACAGGATTGCTTCCTACTAAACCAAGAGATCACACCTGATCCCATACTGAAGCAACATCCTGAAGTACTCTTCCTGTCGATGGCACTGCCTGCCCAATCTGAATCAACATAACCCTCTAGGTTAATCTTTTGATTCGCATCGTACTTGAGCCCATAATTAATTGTACCCTTCAGGTACCTCAGAACATGCTTTGCAGCAATCAAGTGAACACTTCTCGGATCTGTCAATTACTGGCTCAAGGTGTTCACGGCAAAGCAAATGTCTGGTCTCGTGTTCGTCAGGTACATCAATGACCCAATCATCTGACGATACATCGTAGCATCAACCGATTCTGATGAGGCATCACTCAATAGCTTCAAGTTCGATGCTATAGGTGTGGCCATAGCTTTGCAGTCCATCATCCCAAACCTCTTCAGGATCTCTACTGCATACTTCCCTTGTCCAAGGAAGATTCCATCTGTACTCTGCCACACCCCCATACTTAGAAAGTAATGCATCATCCCCAAGTCCTTCATTTCGAACTCAGCAGCAAGCTTTCTCTTCGTATCAGCAATCAACCCATCCGTACCTGTCACAAATAGATCATCTACATACAGTAGAAGCATCACTGGGTTGCCATCCTCAACCTTGTAGTAAAGGTTGGAATCTGCTTTACTCTTGGTAAAGCCTAGAGTCATCAGTAATCTACCCATCCTGTCGTACCATGTCGAACCTCAAGATATTCTATAGTCACTCCCTTTGAAGCGAAGCATCATACTCCCTCTGTTTTTTGTGCTCTATGCACTGAAAACATTCTGTGTCGGGGTGACAAGTAGCTTCCTATGCTACTAATATTCTATGTGACCATTTAGTGTATAGACTTGCATCTTCAACCTTGTAGCAAAGGTTAATATCTTCATCAATCTCATCATGTATGTGTTTCCTATGGGTGTCTTCTGAATTCGTACAATGCCTTCTTTCCTTTGCACACATGATTATGCATGTCATGTGACTTCACTTCAAGTGGCTGCAAATGTTTCTTCATAGTCTATGCCTTCTTTTCGTGAGAAGCCTCGTGCTACGAATCTTGCTTTGTATCCCACGATGTTTCCATCTACTACATGATGGAACTATGAACTTCTCTTCAGGTCTCGATACTGCGCCTTGACATCATTCTTCTTGAACTGGTCTTCCATTTCTTCTTGCTTACTTCTTCATGGCTGGAAGGTTTTGCATCAATGATGTCACTGCACTCATCATATTATTCTTTGTCTTTGAACTGTCGTCCCTTGTTCTTCAGAACAAGTCTTCATTCTTCTTTGCTTGTAGGCGATTATGTATGCGGTCTTTCCTACAAGTCAAATGCATTTGTATGGTTAGAAACATTTCATAAGGAATATTCATACTGGCAAATACTTATGCATAAATATATGATCATGCAACTAGTTTAGCCAATACAACATTCATCCATATCTCACTGAAACTTTCTAGATGCCTTCCATCTCTACCAGGACAACATTGCGATTGTGTACTAATCCAATATGTTAGCAAAGAGGTTTCATTCTGGATAAGTAGCAATGGACAGTTGTATAGCACCATGAGCTACTTACCCATCACATGCATATTAGTATTATACTGTCATTAATGCAAACATCCTATCATGTATAATACATCAACTAAATATAAACAAATGCATAACAAAACAATATCATGAAATGACAATTGAATACTTATCTTTATTTGTTTCGTGGGTAGACTCCTTCTTGAGCCTTCAGCTTCATCGTCTTCTTCATTCATGGTAGCATCGTTTCTTATCCAAATGATAAGGAGGATAAGAAGTTCTTCAAGAGTTGAGTTCTTCATATTCCTCATTGCTTGAGGGATCTTCTTTGTATGGCGAGAGCTTGATCTTCAATTGCTCCCAAGGTGACCTGTTACAGCACTGTTCAGAACAACGAAGTTGTACGGAATTCCACGTGTCACTGGTTGATCGTCTGAGTCTGATATTCGGACCACCAATAGTAAAGTCCGTGCCCTTTCTGGAACATCTTCAGGAATTCCATTTGGACCTCTGTGGCCCAAGATATTGCAATTCTCCCCAGCTGTCCTGTTTAAGGATGATTTCTGGAAGAGGCTAGAACCCTAATTTGGAGGGATCATATCTCCCAGAATATAGCGAATTTGAGGCTGATTTTTGGACACAGTGTTCATCAAGATTGTATCTTCGGCCCCTGCAATTTTCAGCTTCTGAGACTTCGCCAACCTCAGAATATAGCGAATGTACCAAAACTTATCAGTTTTAGTATTTAGGGTTTTTCCAGCTCGGGGTCAAACTAGGGTTTGACTTTCCCGGAGTTTCACCCAACCAAATTTCTTGATCCAGGCCTCTAAACTTCGGTTTTGATGAGGATAACAATCCTATGCAGGTCTCACTCAAAAATTCCTCTTCTGTAGAAAGCCCTAATTTCCGACAGCAGTGACAGGTCCAAAACTGAAAAACCTCAGAATTGGATTTTGTTTCGACAGAAAGATGCGCCCTAAGGAGGAGAGTTGTTCCACCTTACTTTTGCTGAAAATATGTGGAGGAAGATCCACAAACTAGGAAGCCCTAGTTCCCGCAGCTGCACAGTGTCTTCTTCTCAGGTTAGCTCTGATACCATGTTAGTTTTTCATCATATAAGCTAGCATTATGATCTTAGGATCTTTTTACTGAGAGAATAACCAGCACAGCAATAAAACATAAGCACATCACAAGAGACAAGAGACACAAAGAGTTTTCCTCGGGGAAACCATAAAGGAGAAAACCCCACAACTTTCTCAGAGATAGAATCAACACCAAAACAGTAAGATGATCTCCGAACAGTAGCAGTCTCTCTCTCTCACATTGAGAGAGCTTCTCCTCTCTCACTCATGCGCCCCAATGAGTGAGTGTGAGTGTTGCAAGTGAGATAAATAGAGAGGCTCACTCTCTATTTATATTCTTTCTTTCACTTGAAGTGCACTCCAACATGTCGGCCTCACTTAACAATTACTTACTAGAGCCGACATCTCTAGGAGTGTCTAATAACCCTAGTGCCCCACCACTTGTGGGGACTTTTCCTCCTCTGACCAATAGGAGGGTAACACAATGGTGGGGACTATTGCCCCGACTTACAATGACTCACCTAGGGTCGACTTCACTAGGATAGTCTAATAACCCAAGGGCCCCACAACTATGGGGACTTTATCCCTTGACCAATAGGAGGGTTACCCACAATGACTTGACATGACTTTCTCATTATAGAAACTTCCCGATCGGAACATCGGGGTATGACATGACTCAAATACATTACAATACATCCCAGAATGAACATCGGGTTACAATAGATAAGAAATACAAGTGAATACATTCCGAAGTTACAATTACATCAACATTTTAAACATATATAGCAACAATAACATCATAAAAACAAATTCCAACATAAATATGAAGAAAGCACTGATATATATCATCATAATGTAGTCATGCCAAATATAAAACGATACATCAAAGTTGATACTGAAAGTCTGAAACATTATAGTTGTCCAATTAAGGACTCAAAAGTGTATAAAGTTTAAACAATACAAAATGACATCACATATATAAATGTATCTGAGGAAAACTAGCATCTAGCTATCTAATATCAATGCCCTCTTCCCCTTTTACGGGGATATATCATGGGTCTTTTGTCGGGCCTGCCCCTAGCACTAGAAGTAGCAGGAGAAGGCCTTGAGCCTGCATCAAATACTCGACGCTGAGTGATGGATGGAGGACTAGATGTATCAAGCGGTGTAGAAGGTGGCGGCGATGCTAGCACATCACCCTCCATGGTTCCTCCAACCACCACCACCTCCTCCTCCTCCTCCTCATCCACTTGCCCCTTCTCTTGCCCCTCCTCTAGCCATGCATGTGTCTCCTCCATGATAGGAGTCTCAATCTCCACCCTCCACTTAGACAATATATCAATATTGTCCAAGGAGATGGCATTTGTATCTGGTTCTTTCTATATCTGTGCCATCCGCAAGTAGAGGTTGTAATGAACATACACCAAGTGATTAAGATGTGTGAACTCCAACCTGTAAGAGGGTAATAAATTTTTTTTAGAGTCTAGAGGATCGTAGATTCATAAATTGCATTAAACATTTAAATGCAATTGCTTTGTTCAAATTCTAAGTTCTAAGTTTCTAACCTTCTGCGTCTCTTTGCATGTATTTTTTCAAATACACTCCAATTCCGCTCACATCCCGAAGCTTTACAGGTTTGGCTAAGGATTCTGATGGAAAATTTCCGTAAATTTGGTGTCCTCACACCATAGGTTCGCCGCCAAGTGGCTACATGTCACCAAACAAGAAATAAATATAAATAAATCATAATTCATCTTTCAAATAAAGGTGAAAACTTAAAACGGTCTAATAAGTTAATAACTTACCTGGCATGAATTCGGTCCTGTCACGAATAGCATCAGCAAAGCTAAATACTCTAGTACCATCCCGATACACCTCTATCTCGCGATTGACTGCATTGCGAGTGTCATAATCAGGTATCATCCTCTGAATACAAGTGAGAAGCCCCTCCAAAACCTCACCATCAAAATCAAAATTACATTTGTAGGCAAGTGCGGGGTTGAGGAAGAGTCCTGCTGCATGAATGGGTGATGAAGCATCCCAGTCCATCGAGTATCAATCAACTCCCATAACAACATGTGCCTGTCATGCCTTGGGGTACCCTTTCCCACATAGAAATTCCGAATGGTCTCTTTGGTCCTATCCATGGCCTCATATAAATAGCCCATTGTGGGCTTATCACCATCAACAAGTCGCAGAACCCTCACTAAAGGTTCACTAACCGAGCACACTTCCTCCATTCCTTCCCAGAAGGCGTCAGTGTACACCAACTTGGCAATGGTTTTCCCATCCTTTCTCTTGCTGTAAGCACAATCACGCCACTCATCACAAACAAACATTTGCTTCAACTCAAATTGACATTGAAGCAAAGATTGAAGAGTAATAAATGTGGTGGCAAAATGCGTGATTGCAGGATGCTTCAACTC
>LPNX011030166.1:396966-468384 GCA_001517045.1 Pseudotsuga menziesii | reverse complement strand
ACCGACCCCCCTATGTTAGGGACCCTGACGCCTCCCCGCCCCCTCGTCCCCCAAAATACCCCAAAATTTTGGGGTGTCTCTACACGTCCCCAATGTGCGTTTCCTCGCTCCCACGCCCCCTCGTCCCAGAAACTTGGTGGAACACTGTTTAAAACCCCCATTTACATTGGGACTGTTTTTCATTTTTTGGGGCATGGAAATCAATGGCAAAATACTAAAAACAAATAGCAAAGAAATATGCAAGAGAGAGGCAAAGAAATAGTAAAAGAAATATGCAAGAAATCTTTCAAACAGTTCATGGAAAAGATAGAAAAACAATGGGATAAAATGCACATACCTTGAACAGTTGCTCCACAAAAATCCTTGGTTGAGATGCTAAATGGTGTTTGAAAGCCTCCAAAGGTGTTGGTGGTCTCCTCAAGCTCTTCTCCTCCACTTTCAACAAGCTCATTTGTCAAATGACATATAAAAAACCGTTTTTTTCCTTTACTAGGCCGTGGATTACTTGCCTGGGCGATTTTTCACATCGACTCGCGCGGTTTCCTAAAAAGTCGCACTCCAGCGATTTTTTAAATAATCGCGATTTTTTCTCGTCGAAAAATCGGCTAGGAGCAAAAATCACGACTTTTTCGATTTTTCGCGATTTTTCGGCGAGGTTTTCAAGGCTGCGATAAACTCGCCACCACTTGGATATGCATTGAATCAAGTGATTTGAGCTTCAGTCTAAGTCGCCCAAGACTAGAGAGAAGATTGGCACCACTCTGGACATGTCTTCGGTATGTTTCTATTCTTTTAGGAATTGTCTTTTTGTCGTTTTTTGGCCATTTATTTGGTCTTTTTGGCCTGTTTTTGAGAGAATTTTTTTCAAGTGATAAATATTCACTCAAATACTTAGGAAAGTGGGTTTTGGGGTATAGTAGGTGCTCTGAGTTCGAAAACGAGTACCCCCATGGCAAATCCCCCCTCTAGACCACACTTTTATGACACTTGGAATTTTTACATTTAACATATTAAACAATTGCCCCTTTTTATGTGATTTTTTTTAAAAATTTCGGAAATTTAAAAAACCTATGGGGGGCCTAGTAAATGTTCTTTGTAACTCAAAATAATGCCTAGCATTGTAATATACGTTGACACCTAGACTTTAATGACCTCCTAAAGCCCAAACACTCAGGTAACCATTTCAGCTTTGGAGTAGTGGGTGGAAAACTCGAAAATTATACAATAGTTTTAAAATACGTATAATTAACAAGGGAAAAAACACCCTGGAATAGCCGACTCAATGTCTAGGTCCTAGGAAAGCCAAGTCTGTTACATACATTCATCAATTTACGACACTTTATTACAATATCCCCAAGGGGTATGAACATGTAAAAATAAACAATTGAATTGAAGAGACTTCTGAACTTTTGAGCGCTGAGTATGAACAATTGAATTGTTCAAATCCTTGGTGGCTCACTGGAAATCCCCTAAGTGCAACTTAGTGGATAACACAGGCCATGTTTAAAATACGACGAATATTCGGCATAGTTCACATACGATACATTCAACAAATCTTGACCAAATTTTACTATGGCCAGTTTATTTATTTATTTAGAATAGTGAATATGCGTGCAATTTTTAATTAATTTATCTAATTAATCACTGATTTTAGCATTTACCAAGTTAAGCAACTTAAAAGTTTAAGAGTTCAGGTACTTAATTTTCTTTAAAAGTTGTTATTTTTATATTTTCTTTAAAGTTACATGATATGATATGCTATGTTTCAAATTTGAGATATATTTCAAGTTGTTTTCAATGAATAATGAATGCATAAGTTAATTTTTTTAAATAAAAAAATGCATTTTTTTTGTATTTATAAGATGTCTACTCTCGTATACTCCTGATTTTTTAGTTGCTTATTTTTTCCATATCTTGATTATTTAGTTACATATTTTTTCCATATCGTATCCCAATCGTATTCGAATCTTGCTACTATGTTTCTGACCATGTGTTGACACAACTTACTCGTGAAAATGCAATTTTATTCTTCACAAATAATTTTGAGTTAACAGATGCCTGATTCCTTGTGATTTTTTGCAGTGAAGCAGGTAACATAAGGAAGGTTTTGAAGGTTGGTATGTTACAAGATACAGGAGGATACTTCTTCAACCTTCGTAAGTTTGGTAGTTGTTTAGCTTGATATTGTCTATTGTCGCAAGTTCATGTTTGGCAATTGCACAAAGGCATGCTGCATTTGGTGGAATTGATTATTTGTAATGAGTTTGCATTCCAACAAGCTTATCACATTTGATACACGTTGATTAATTAAATATCAACATTCGATAATCAGGGAGGTGTGCTGTGCAATCAAAATTTCTGAATTTCAGTTAATTCATGAAGATAGTAATTGCTAATGCATAGTTTGAACCATAGATGAAAATATCATTGAAAAATTGGTAACATTGTGATAAATCATGATGTCAACTGCGAAACAAAAAATCGCCTGCTAAAATTTGTGTAAAACTCGTGTCATGGCCTCAATAAATCACCAGGCAGTGAAAAACTGCCATTAAAATGGCGGATTTGGATTTTTGAGGGTTATTTGCCTTTGCAGTTGTTGGGGATTGAGAGGAAAGAGGCTTATCGTTATCAACTATCAATCTGAGGAGAGCCAAACAATTGTTCTCATTGCCATCATAGGTTTTTTTTGGAGGGGTTTGCTTTCTATCTACATTTTTCATATTCCTATATATTTCCTAAAATTCCACCCTTTAACTAGATTTTTTTCCAGATTTATGCGAGGGTTTACAAAGTGCATGTTGCTTGTCTCTAATTATTGTTTTTGCCTGTGCCATAGAATGATATATATGTCTGTTTTTTTAACCAGTATTCTTTGATTTTCATTATTTTGTTTTGAAGTTTGAAGTTGAATATTGCCTTGCCAATATGCAAAGATTTTGGACCCATTTTGGCAGTGCACTGAACCTGAAGATGGAACAAACGAACAGAAATTGAATTGTGCGCTGTGTGGGCTGTCCATGTTTGGAGGGCTTAGCTGGTTGAAATAAAACCCTTGAAAAAACCCTAAAAAAGTTCAAAAAAATCTGAACTCTGTTTCAATCAACTAACTTTGTGTTTATATGCTTGTGTGCTTCAATCTTGGATTTGAAAATAAGATTTATATTATGAGTCATAACACTGTATACCCTTCTCAGAAAATCACACTGAATTCACAAAAATAAAAATACATTTGTCATGTCTGCAAAATACTTCTGTTTGATGTTTTAGAATGGTGATTGCAATTGTTTCTTATTGGCACATCTAGGGTTTTTCAGTTACTTTTGAAATTCAAACATTTTGTTAAGGCTGAAAAAATTCTCTGTAGCTGAATGAAATGACATTGTCTCTATTGGGCGTCTTCTTCTCAATCATAATCTCTTTTTTGCATCTAGAGATCCCCTAAAAGCTTCTTAATTTTTTCTAGCAGCTGAATGGTAAGCAGTGATTCTTTCCTCCAGTAGCTGTGATTGATGAGTTGGCGTCTCCTTTCAAATTACAAGTAGCTGCAGATGTATAACAGACTTGGCAGCTCTATCTTAGGTATTGATGATTGTGAATACCTTTAAATTGATACACAATGACGCTTTGAGTGATGGATAAGCTCGGTTCTCTCATTATTTGGTTCCTTCCTAAAGTCTGCATGCTTCAACTCCTTCCCAGAGGCAGCTTGGTGCTTCTCTCAAAATCTAACAATTAAAAAATAAGATTTAGGGCATGGTGTCCTTCGACTCTCTTCGATTCAATGAACAACGGCTTTGATTTTGATTCAATGAAATGGTGTTTGGTGGCTCTCTTCTCTATAGGTTCTTAGAGGTCAGCATCACTTTCATACCAAGTTAAACTTTTAACATACAAGAAAGACAAAAACATTTAAAAACAGACTCATAAAATATATATTTTTTATTACAACGAAGTCATTTGCTACAATGGCGTTGATCTCATTTTATGTCATTTGGTTGGTAGTTGTGCTACCTGTACAACCTAACTACCCTATTTATTATTTAATTCTCAATTTATTTATCACTTATATGAATGTGACTTTTACAATAGATTTTAAACACCATTGGAGTGTTATACTCCAAGAACTTTAGTGTTGTGTTAATGACTTAAATAATATTTGAGACACTTTAAGATTCATGCACCTAGGGACTATGCACTGAGGGGTTTTGTCATTCCTTTACTATAAAAGGATCTGTGCTCTTTATTTCGAAATCTAAGAAGCATTCCCCTCTTCCTAGTTTTTTTGTGTTCTTGGTTCCTTTGTGTTCAGTTTCTTTTTATTATAACTTGTATGGATATGGTGATCTTGTGTTATCTTTGTTGGTGCTTTGTGTGATGCTTATGAGGTTGTATTTGTTGCTTGGATATGTTAGGATTGGTGGCTCTTGTGAGACATCTACAGTGTTTCCATTGTAACATGTTTTCATTAATAGTTTTCCTTCTGAAGTGGAGTTTTTGAGGGGTGGGTCTCTAGTTTGTTTCTGTTTGCTTTATGTGCATGAGATGTTCAAGATTCTTTCTAGGTATCTGGGGCATTTTACAATTTGAAATATGGCATTATAGATCTATTGATTTGTGCAAAGTTTGTTGATCCATTCCTTCCCCCCTTGAACTAGAGAAATATTACACCTTTGGACTTAATATGTTTGAATTTTTTGTTGGTAGTAATGTTTTCCCTTGCTTGACTATTATTGTTATTTTCAACTTTTTGTAGATGGTTTGTTACTCGAGTCATCATTTATGGTTACATTTTTGTTACTTCCTAGTTAGTTGTCTGTGCTTTGTGATAGATTTTGTTCGTTACAGCATATATATTTCATGATGTGGTTATTTCTGTCATTCCTAAATGTGTGGGTGGGAAGGAAACTTTATTCCTATTCTGTTACCACAGTTACAGATTTTACACCCTACAACCACTACTTCAGATAGATGCATATTTATATTGAAAGAACGTGGTTAGCCTGCAATGCAACCTACTCAAATTGGTAGGTATAACAGGGGATACATCCATTATAGTGGATACGTCTAGTAAGGGTCTGAAACATGTCCATTGGCAAACCTCTCATGCATACCAAGACACTATCAACACCACTTGTTGTCCAGTCTCTTGAATCATGCAACTAATCAGAGATGGCCCAGCTAACTAATTTGTGGCTTTACTCTGTTTGCATGACTGACATCACTGGTAATATATCTGATGTAAATGAAAATACATGAGAATACAAAGTGGCCCCGTTGATGATTATAGCTTGGACAAGAGCTTCTGCATAGGTGTCAAGCATCCAGAAGTTGTCCATTTACTCTCTAGGTACTTGCTAAATTATTGAGTGACTTTTATATCTCTTTTCTAAGTTTAACTTAGGAAAGACACATTATTAACTTAATGTTGGTTAATTACTAAGATGTGAAATTAAGATTAGGTCACAGCCATTGATCTTAAGTGAGGCTCAAAAATCTAATCTTGGCTGTCCATCACTTTGGAGGTTGGGGGTTAGGGTTTTATTCATTGAGATGCTATAAATGAAAGCCTACGGAGAGGAGAAAGACGCACAAGATCACAAGATCATTTCAAAGAGAGATCTTCTAAAGAGAAGAGTGGGAGACTCAGTGGCTGAAGAAAAGAGCGAAGGGATTTTGTAGCAAGAGAGAAATTTTGGAGAAAGGGCCGAATCATCAAGGAGCTGATCTGTACAGTGATGCAGGAGGGCCGTACCATTGACGTAAGCATCTGTATAGTGATGCAAAGGGTTTATCGTGTGACGTAGAGATTGTATGAGCTAACGTAGGGGTCGATCGGGTGACAGAGGTTATCGTACGGGTGGCATAGGGTTGTATGAGTGACGCAGGCAATCGTATAGGGCGACGTATGGCTGATTTGATTTATGGGTTGATTTCTCTAGTGTGCTGATTTTTTCTGGGACTACGTTCTAGGTTCCCTTGTAATTTCTAATTTTCTGTGAGCTAATAAAGAAGAACATTGAATGTTGGGTTTTCCCCATTGGGGTTTTCTAGAGTAATTAACTGTGTCAAATGTGTGAATGATTTCTTGTTCATTTTCGCTGCATTATTGGTTAAAAATATCAGGTATTTTTCTTTATAATGTCTGTGTATAAAGATTTACTGAGAGCCATACTTACCAGACTCGAAATCGACAATAAATCGGCGAGGCAAAAGAGCGAAGAGTTTGAATCGGATTGGGAAAAAATCGGCAAATACAAAAAATTAGATATATACCTCTATTTTGAATTAAAGAAATTAAAAAATTATAGATATTCAAAACAACCATGTCCATACACTGCAAGATATCAATAGATGCCTAAAAGATATCAATAGAATCATAGATGTCCAAAATATATCAACTCTCATGCATAAGATGAGTCCATAAATGATAATCCAGAAAGATGTCCAAAATATATCAACTCTCATCCATAAGATGAGTCCAAAAATACATAAAGCGAGGATCCAAAATCTAGAATCTAGATACATACGAAATAGTAAGAAAAAGTTAAAACTAAGAAGTAGATGCTCTCGCGTCTCTTGCTGCTTGACCCTCAAGGGACTCTAAGTCCTCGGAACTAAAAAGAGGAGCCTCCTTTGAATGAATCCAAGTATATGTAGCAACAATTGTAGGATCCCCATTCTGTTCCAATTCTACCTCCAAGTCATCTTGGCCCAAGGAAATAGCCGAATGATCCAAACCTGTCAACATCAAGAATCAAGATACATTCAAAATGTGAATTAAACTTTAAAATTTTAAAGTTTAAACCAATGATTAAAATTTAAGATTACAAATGATTATAAAGTGTCTCACCAAGTAACTGCTTGTTGCGAAGCCGAAGGTTGTAGTGGACAAAAACGAGGTCATTCAAGCGCTTTTGTGTCAAGCGACTACGCCTCTTGGAATGGATTTTCTCAAACATGCTCCAGTTGGGCTCGCAACCTGAAGCACTACAAGTTTGATTTAGGATCCTAGTGGCAAACTTCTTAAGATTTGGTGTATCACTGCCAAAATTTTGCCACCAAAGACCTAACATGGGGCAAGTGTTAAAAAGTCAAGATTGATAATTGAAGATGAAAAAAACTTCGAACTTCGAAGAATTGAGATAACAAAGTGTAAAATTATAAAAGATAATACAAAATTACAAAATTTGTAATACAAATTATAAGATACCTGGCAACATTTTTGTCCTTTCCCGTATAGCACTAGTATAAGCAAACAATTTTGAAGGAATCCTATAGTCTTGGAGCTGGGCAATGATACGGGTTTGGACTTCTAGATTTGGGTTCATCCTCTCAATGCAAGTCATAAGCCCTCGACCAACCTCCCCATCCTCACTAAACTGGGTCTTGTCATAAAAATATGCTAGATTGAAAAAGTATCCAGCAGCATGTAAAGGAGAGTGCAATTGCTTATCCCACCTCTCACCAATGATGTCCCAAAGGGGCATGTACTTGGTCTCATCATTCATATATTTGGCTTTTATGGCTTCCTTGGCGAGATCCATTGACTCATAAATGTAACCCATGACGGGTTTCTCACCATCAACCATCCTGAAAGATCAATCATCAATTTAAGACTTTAAAGTTTAAATTTAATTAACATGTAAAAAAGTTTGAAATTTGAATTCAAATTGAGTTGATGAACATTGAAAAGGTTTAAAAAATTAGAAATTAAGTACCTGAGCACTTTGACAAGTGGTTCAGTCACAACAATGATCTCTTCTTCATCTCTCCAAAAACCATCATTAAAGACAAGGGCAACAATTTCAATGCCCTCAAGGCTTCTTCCATGTCTAGAAGCCATCCACTCAGGTCCCAAAAACATTCTCTTTAAATTGACCTTTTGCTCTACTACAGATTGCAAGGAGATGAAGTTTGTTGCAAATCTTGTCACTCCAGGGCGAACAAGCTCCTTGCCTTCAGTGTATGTTCTCATGGTGGAAAGGACATTTGTGTGATTGTAGATGAATTTGGTTATGGATTTTGCCTTTTCCACAACTTCTTGTATCCATTGAAGTTTCCCAATGTCCTCGAGCATCAGGTCTATGCAGTGTGCAGCGCAAGAGCTCCAAAATATAGTGGGGTGCCTAGCCTCAAACAATCTATCAACAGACATATAATTAGCTGCATTGTCAGTGATAATTTGCAGAATGTTTTCTTCTCCCACTTCTTGAACAATTTCTTCCATCATTTCACAAATAAGTTGAGCACTCTTAACTTTGTTTGAGGCATCAACTGATTTGAGAAACATTGTCCCCTTTGGACAAGAAACGAGGAAATTAATCAAAGTTCTGTTCCTCCTATTTGTCCATCCATCACTCGTGATGGTGCACCCTGTTTCTGCCCATGATGTACGAAACTCACCAAGCACAAGGTTGAGGTCATCAACACTCTCTAGCAACATATCTGTCCTGAGGCTTTCAGATGTAGGGGCTTTGAACCTTGGGCCTGCAATAGCAACTGCATCAATCATAGATTGCTAATAAGGGCTTCTGGCACAGTTGAAAGGGATGTCAGAATAATACCAAAAGTTAGCAATGGCCTTCCTTGCTTGCTTATGGACATTCTTTTTCCAACCAGTGCCATCTAAGCTAGGCTGGGCACCTGGTTGTGTACGGGGTGCAAAAAAAGTGTGGATATTTCCTCCTCCAGTGCTCAAATTTATAGGAATAGGAGGAGGTTGTGGAACTTCTGGCATTTGGCTTTGATCTTGAGCCATGTTTGGAATATGAAAACTTGGGTTAGGTAGAGGCATCGTGGATTCAACAGAAGGAGGTGATATGGGGGTATTAGAGGATTGTCCACCAACACCTGCAACATTTCTCATCTTCATGTTTACCCTTGCTTTCTTCATTTTGGATTCATTCATGCAATCAATGGCCAAGCTGGCCTGGTCTCTAACATCCTCAGGTACAGCTTTGCAAGGACTTATGTCATGCCCAAGAAGCTTAGCAATATGGAATTTGAATCTATAAATTCCACCACTACAATGCTCTCTGTAAAATTTACACAGCAACTTGGTTGACCCTGGAATCTTCTCACAGTAGGCCCAAGCAAAGTCTTTTTCTCTTGGCATTTTCACACTGTAAAAAAGACAATCTGCTTCCCAATTTAATATAGTTTAGTGGCCAACCTTACCCTGCTGCCTTCAAAATGCAAATCTGCAAGTTATAAACATTAAAAAATAAAAATCAAATATTAAATAAAAATAAAAATAAAAAATTGATTTTCAAATTTTGCATTAAAAAATAAATAAAATAAAATAGTGAAATGATGTTAAATTAAATAAATAAAATTAACCAAAAAAAATTTTGATTTTAATTTTTAACATTTTTTATTTAAATAATATATATATATATATATATATATAGAGCAAAGAAAAAATCAAATAATAAATTAAAAATCAAAATAAAAACTGATAAAAAGTT
The DNA here is from genome assembly GCA_001517045.1 of Pseudotsuga menziesii. Taxonomy (NCBI): domain Eukaryota; kingdom Viridiplantae; phylum Streptophyta; class Pinopsida; order Pinales; family Pinaceae; genus Pseudotsuga; species Pseudotsuga menziesii. The sequence goes on along the minus strand of LPNX011030166.1, from coordinate 458,914 downwards.
AAAATAAAAATTAAAATAAAGTTTTAAATTTAAAACTTAAAATAAATTATGAAAATTTTTAAAAATAAAAATAAATAAATAAATAAAATGCATTACAAAAATCAAAATAAAAACTATTAAAAAGTTAAAATAAAAATTGAAATAAGGTTTAAAATTTAAAACTTATAATAAATTATGAAATTTTTTAAAAATAAAAATAAAAAAATAAATACAGTGCATTACAAATTTTAAAAACTATATAGTATAGGCTTAAAAGTTAAAATAAATATTAAAATGTTAAAATTAAAAAAAAAAAAAAAACATCACATACTTGCTGTGAAGGTTGTGACCACTCGTGACTTGTAGCAGCAGAACACAATCCGCGGGTAGGAGAAGACAACGGGCAACAGTTACAACGCGGATGCAGGAGGATACGCTCGTGGATGAAGCCCGTGGATGAAGAGGACGCCGTGATGTTGGACGCCCGTGATGAAGAGGACGCCTGTGGATGAAGAGGATGCCCGTGAAGAAAAACAGACGCTGGTGAAAGAAAAACCTGCAAAGTCGTGAAAAAGGATAATGGTGGCCGAAAATAAATAAAGATGCGGTGTCGAGGATGGGTAGAAAACGTGGTAAAAAAAACACGGGTTTTCTCTTTTTTCAAGGAATGAGTCAGCCGACAGGTGGGAAAATCGTTTCACTCGCCGAGCCGCGCCGATCTGATCCGATTTTCGGCGATTTTCCGATTTAAACCGTCCCGACCCGATTTTAACTCGCAGCGAGCTGAAACGGCTCGTTTCGCCTCCGATCCGAGTCAAACTCCGAAAAATCACGATTTGAGTTGCGATTCCTGTAACCCTGCTGAGAGCAGAAATCAGAATTTGGTATTGAGTAAAATTTAACAGGCTCTTGGTGAAGAAATATCATCCAAAGATCACATCATCATTATTAAGGCAGAACCAATACAAGCTAATGATGACCAAATCTTAAGGTCAAGTTTATAGTTCTTGATGATGTTCCCTTGTTCATTTAATAAGAGAGAAAGATGGCTGTTTTATATGCGAACATACTTAATTAGGAAATTTTAATTATGAAATTTTGTTATAATGGTTCCATGATGTATGTAGTGTGCTCCCAAATCTCAATTAGAACAAGTAGATTTGTGTTGATGCAATGATCTTGTCACAAGCGAGTAAAATGCACAAGCATAATTTCTAATAAAAGCTTTACTTCATTCCCTTGATTTCTTATTGCATAGTAGCACCAACTTATGGTGCAAAATTTATTTCAAATTTGGTTGTTGAGGATAACAATAGATCTCTGGCCAAAAATAAGTCGCTTCAAAATAGGCTATCACACTTAAATTGATCTGGATCTTCTTGGCTATGGATTTTGTCAATTATGACATTTATGTTAATAACTTTGTCCTTTTCGGAATTAAAGTGTTAATATGCCAAGAATATTCTTTTTACCGTATAAAAATATTCCTCTTGCTTTTATCCTTGATCTTATGCCTTTTTTTGGAAATGATGGATAGTCATTCATCTCAAACACTTTGAGATGACTCGCCTGTGCTGATCTACCACTCCATGCTTCTTTAGGTGTGATATTTCATATTGATTTTGTTGGAACTCTATCTAGTAGATAAACTTATATATGCATTTTTTTTATCTTAGGAATTATTGGATATATTTTGACCTTAAAACATGCTTCTTTCCGTCCCCACAATTATTCTTCCTGTCTGCAACACTCTTGTATTGAAGACTATTTGAGCAAGTTGGTTATTTCTGAATGCCTTGAGACTTGCAATATGTATGAAATCTCTTGGGTATGTATTTGCCACCACTATCCACCCATTTTGCTCTTGGCCGAAAGTGTCTTTTCTTCTTTTTATTGAAAACTTCTTAATTAACTTGGGCATTTTGGAGGCACTTGAAAGTCTTTTCCTCAACTTTCCAAATCAAAATTTGATATCTGGTATTTAGATAGGCTTTTCTTCTAGCCAACTAAAATTCTCAAGGTTCTTATTTCTTTATGTTCAAGTTTTGTCCTTGGGAATTCCACTTTTGCATCAGTGGACAAATGATAACCATTTTAGGAATCAATTTAAAGGTTGATTGGATTACCATTGTTGAATCCCCATGACATATATTGCTTGAACTGATTCATGCCTTGAAAATTCTTCTTCCTTATTCTTATGTTGCTTGTGATAAAGTTATTTAAACTTAAAAACTTTGCCTTTGTGATATCCCATAATATTTAGTTCACAATTAGTGCTTCAAAAAACCAGTGACCTGGACTCGATTGAGTTGATCGAGTTGACCAATAGAGGCCTCAAACCGATCACTAAATTGGAACGGACGATCGGTTTGGTATGTTTGGTACCAAACCGGTTGAGTCAGACCTCGACTCGCCTGGTTTGGTACCAAATCAGTCTCAAACCAGTTGAGTTCGACTTAACTCGTAACTCGGCCGGGTTGACTTGAAAGCGGTTGGGGTGCACATGTGGAGGCGACCAATTTTGTGCGAACTCGACCGATTGTGTACAAGTGACATTGAAGTTAGTAATATTAAATGGTAATGTTAAATTCTTGAAGTAAAATGATAGAAAATGAAAGATAAGGAGAATGTCACTTTCATTTATCTTTCATTTTTTATCCTTTTACTGAAATTTTTAAGAATGTCTCTTTCATTTATCTTTCATTTTCTATTCTTTTACTTAAATTTTTAACATTACCATTAATTGTTTCAAGATGTTTGAGAGTGGTTCCAAATTCATCAAACTTCATATGCAAAACGTAGAATTTAAGATCCCATTCATAATTCAATAGATTTATTAGTTTTTAGGATTTAGGACAGCAATGTTTCCAGTGGATTCCATCATGTATGAGGGTAAGAGATTGGGATTCAATCAAGCACATCAAGTTCTCTATGTGCCTTGATGTTGGGGGTGTTGATTGTTGAACTTTTCTTTCATGACCTTAATAAATATATACCCTTCAGTCAAGCAAAATACATGGGAAACTATTTCTAATTATACCTTATTTTAACGTTTAGATTAAGAAGTTTCATCAAAATTGTAGGGTGTTGACTAATGTCTTTGGAGGATCAACATCAAGATTTGAGGTAGAGGCAAGGGCTAGATCCTAGAGGAGGGGGGCACAAAGTGCTATTGATGAATAGGATCCCAATATAGTCAATGATTTTGATGTTTGATAATGTTGATCTTGTAGCCTTGTAGGCATAGCATGTTGTTTTTTGGACTCTATAGGCCATTTAGAGTCTCATTGATTATGCATTTTGATTCAGAAATGTATTGCACTTGGTTCCATTTTGATATTTTCATCTTTACATGGTATATACATAAGTATACTTAGCATATTTTGTCTCTAATATTTTGGAATTATGGTTTGGAATCTTCAAAATGTTTTTTTTCCACTAAAAATTTGAATATTATATGTATTTTTGAAAAATTGAGTCATTAAATTCGAACCGATTCAAGTCATGGCCGAGTTTAAGTCCAAGTCCGAGTTGATCCTTGGCTGAGTTCGAGATTTAAAACATTGTTCACAATTTGATATTCATTTGCAAAGACTTCAAAATTTTGTATCTTCAAAAGCTTCATTAAGTACATGAAGTCTTGTTACATCCCCAATCCCCTTTCCTCAATTTCTTGTATAGAAACTTTCTCCAACATGAGCTAGCATTAGCTTCATATAATCTTTATTTTTATTAGAATGCCTCTGTTGAACACAAGCAAGCAACAATTATTTAATGTGAGATGTACAATGTGCTAGATGCATCTCACGCACTATGGAGCATCTTGGCCTAAGAGGCCACAATAAGGTGATTTTGTAAAATTTTCCCAACGCTTGCACTTGGTCCCATTCACAATCATAAGAATTGGTGCAAACTTGTCATTGGAGAGACTTGAACCTTGATGGGGGCAATGGCAGTGCACTGCCTTAACTAACCTAGTAAGTTGTTGGTGACAACTTATTATCATCATTGTTGCCCTTCGATATGAAATTCCTCAATTCTTTCTATATCATTCAAGATTGAGATGAAGGTAATGAACTATTCAACATAGACATTGGAAGATTGCGATCATGGTCAGTTTGAATCGCAATCTTCCAATGGCATAAACATAAACATAATATTTCATGGCATAAACAATAATTTTATCCAAGGAGTAGATTAAAATCTAGGGACCTTGGACTACCATAACATCAATGCAGACAATTTTTCCTCCTAAGGTGATAGGTAACGGAGGAAGGATCCCTAAAGGTCTAGTAGGTCTTCTATTAAAAGCCAGTATTTGATCAGTGGCTAGCACAAGCCGAGGAGAACTTATAGCTTGCCTAGAAGTTGAGGATAAAATACTAACAAAAGTCCCTTCATTAACAATAGTGCAAAGTATGTTCTTACGGGAAACTCCTTCAGATATCTAGAAAGGGACTTTGGAAGGAAGACGAGATTCTGTTAGACTATTACAATCAAATGAAATAACCTTAGTACTTGGAGGGGGTTCTGTTGAAATGGACAAGATTTTCCCTTGTCTAGAACAATCAGATGTGACAAAGGAAACATAAGCGGTTTTCAATTCACTCTCAACTAGAAGAGTGGGATGAGACAAAGATTGTGTCAAGGTGACTACTTCAGTCTTAACATTCTCCAATGAAATAGTGGGATCGGGTGGAGATGACATCGATTCGACCATTCCAACTTCACTCTTCAACGGAAGAGTGGGATGAACTGCTTTTTCTAAACTCTTTGAGCAAAGGGTGGGATTGACCGAGGATGGAACTGGATCGAGCACTTGATCAATAGATGGGGGGCCCAGAGACAACTTAAAATATCTTGTTGGAAGGTGTTTTTGAGATACAATAATGTCTTCCAATAACTTTGAAGCTTCATCCATGCGAGGAAAAAGGTAAGTAAGGTGCATGTTCTTACATAACAATCAAGGATTCTTGACGTTACCTTTGCGACTCCTAACCACAAAGTCATTGGTTGATAGAATGCCATTAGTGTGATGTCCAGAGGTTGACAACGCGAGTTGTTGGGAGAGTTTAGACCATGCTTCTAATACTTTGGAAAGACCATGACAATCTTTAAGAAGGCGATCACCCTTGCAAAACCTACAAGGGAATTTGGGCTTACGAGGTGTTTGAGTAGGTTGAGGACCATTAGAAGCAGCTTGTGGATGCTTGGTCCCTTGCTTATTTTTCTTCTTCTTATCCACTTGATTACTATTATCATAGCTTTCAGCAGATGAGAAAGAAGAAAGGGAAGAAGACACATTCAACGAAGAAGGCTAAGGATCAACTTGAAGTTGGGGTTCTCGTGATGGAGAGTTAACATTTAAAACATTAGGTGCATCCGGGATTTCAGATTGAATAACCATATTGGTAATCCTATAGTCAATCTAGGAAGATTCCTGGTAGCAATGAAGGGAGGACCAACATTTCCAAATGAGGGAAAAACAAAAGGTTCCCCTTGAGAATGGGTCTCTTGGTTGGTAGTCCCAGAAAACGTAGCAATAACCACACACCCCAAGTGAATGATGCGATGTTATGCCACCATGAAATACACCAATTATACGTAAGACCTTTTAAATAAAACACACAATAAACGCTAACAAATCTAAAAGCAACAATTAAACATGTGAATAGGTGGGGTAAATAAGTTGGATCCTCACAGGAGTGTCCAGTTGTAGCAACTCACGATATACCATAGGGTCCAACAATAATATTCGACCCAATCTTTCAAAGCACTAACCAAGGAGGATTAGGAGCGTATCCTTGATCGTATTACTTGACTACTTGACAATACGTGCATAGTAAATATCCTCTAGCGTTGTTCTCGGTGTATTGCAACAACAAGACGGCTAAAAGGTTAACTCAGTTGGTTTTTGGATTCTATGGGGGTCTCCCAATATACTCAAGGTATGTGGGAGCTCAAATCCATAGTAGTGATGTCTAATGTGCAACCGTTTGAAAGGGGCCTTTCGATATATGCTAGGTACGTGGAAGAACCACACAATCCTCGTGATACGACTCTAGCTTATCACACAATGTTGCTAAAGATTTTAAATTAATGAGCGCTTAATTTTATCTTATGATGGTTAAGTGGACAAAATGAAGTTCTTACTTGACTCAAAAACCATGCAAAAATAAAGTGCAAGTTTTTTTTTCGATGGATATCCTACATAAGAGAGAGATTTTTCCCAAATGCAACAAACCCCATGCACATGCAATTTTCACTTTTATTTTTCAATGATATGCACAAAACCAAACTAGCATGGATCCCAAATTTGAATCTACAACAAACGAAATCCTTCAATTTCGCTTCAAAATGCAAAAATATTTTTTACTTGTTTCCTATCTTTTCAACAATACTGAAAAAGGAGATCTCTAAGCTATGAAGAGAAAGATCCTACAAATGTTTCCATTCAAAATGCAAAGCAAAGAAAAAATACCCAAAGATTTCTTTCAAGAGTTAAATACCTATGAAACTTGAACAAAAAAATTTCTCTTTTTTTTAATATGAATACAAGATCTAAAAAACTTGAATCAAACTACTACAAAAGTAATTTTTTTAAAATTTTCAAGTATTTTTAGTCTAGTGAAAAAAGATAAAAGAATTTTTTTTCTTTGAATCACTATGGAAACAAGAAGATCAATCTACTCTTGCAAAGAGCAATGGCTAAAGAGATCTAAGGAAACAAAGATAATGCCCAAGAAAAGAGCTCAAAAAGATAAGGATGACCCAAAATTTTCGAAGCCTACCAAAGTAGCCCAAACACCGCAGAAAAGATTCCAAAAAGGCTCAAAAACCTTAATATGGGTCAAAGGGACTGTAGGATACACGATTCTTGGACCCCCCATTTTTTTAATTTGTTTTTTATTCTAATCAAATATAACGCAAAAATTCCCAAAAACTGCACACAAAACATGCATTCAAAGGAGGTCTCAAATTCTTCCAAACAAGGCCAAAAACGTAGTCAATAACCAATTGCAGAATGCAAAACACAACTACTAGTAGTAGTATCAAACATAATCATCAACCCAATAAAAAATATGATTAGAAAACCAAGCAAAGCCCTTATTTTCACACAGTGTCCTAGAGTGCAGGTAAGCATCAACGCGACAATCTACAATGTCTTATGCAAAAAACATGCTCAGATGCGGTAGTGTCACTCTATAACTGAAGGAACAATGCGGCATGCAAAATCATGATTTTTAAAAAAGCACAAATTTTAATAAAACTCAGAAAGCTAAGGGTTGATGAGTCAGACTACATCGGCCATTGACTCAAATGGCTAATCTCAAGCAAAATGTAAGGCAAAAAATGACAAAATCAGTAGGGGCAAATCAAGCAAACCCTAAGGCTAAAACAAGGAAAATCTAGAGAACAATCGTTCCTCAGTGGAGTCGCCAATTTTGTTTGAGGATTATTCGGTCGATGCGGACAAAGGCCAAACTCCCTAGTTTGAACAGTACAAATTTAGAACAAAACAACACATAACACACACCTTTCTCTTGTTTAATCAAATTACCCAAGAATAAAGAGAGCACATACCTTTTATTGAAGGTTTTCCATGTTGATCTAAAGCTATTTACAGTCCTGCTCCTTAGCTTCAAGAGATAACCTGTGGAAGATCCAAAGCAAACAAGACCACGTGAAAGTTACAAGATAATTTGATTAACCTAAGCAAATGACTAAGGAGAAATGCTATAAATGAAACTGAACATCATTTATGAGAACGAAAATGTATTGATGTATTAAGAACGAGGAAGGATTTACAACTATAATGCCTTGGTGTTTGAAGATCCCTTCCAATGAATCCTTTCCTTGTAAATTTCCTTTAAAACTCAAACTAGGGCTAAACAATATATTTTAAATTTTACTGATAACCACACATGAGTTTCTTTTACTAGTAATGTAGCGGAAAATAAATGCTGAGAAACATGAACAATAATCACATCAATATAGACAGTATTTTGGGTATGGAAACCCCTGGATAAAACCCAAGATGGGAAAACCGGTGCAACAGTCAGATATGAAATTTTATTATGAAGATATAGAACAAATACAATCCAGTGGTTCAATACACCCAACCTTGCAGAATAGAACCTCTGCAAAATCATTGAGCAAGCCCAGCAAACATTACTACCTCCCTATGCAACTGTATGACGTCTAGCGTTGGCTGTACGACCCTTTGTGTTAGCTTTACAGATCCGTACAGTTTATGCGTTAGCTGTACGAAATCCGTACGATTGATGTACGACCTTCCTCTGCAGCGTACAACCTCCCTTTGCTAGATCCTGTACGACCCTGTGCTCTGCTTGGTAACTCGGCGAGTCCTTCGAGTGAGTGTTCCTTCGGCTTCTTTGCAAACTTCTCTGTCTGATTTCCTTGGTTGTTTGTGTGTGTATGTGTGTGTGTCCTCTCCACCAAATCTTCTTTTAACTCAATGGCCAAGCGAAAACTCTAACCCTCACTATGGATCAATGGATGAGATCCTCCGGTGGGATCAATGGCTAAGATTAGATTAACAATCACATAAATTATTTCACTTTTCACTTTATAAAATTGACTCTATTAAGTGAAAATCAAATTAGATTAATTGATGTATTTTCCTAACTCTAAACTTAGGAAAATCACATTAATACATTTGGATTCGTGTTTAATTTTTTCTAGCATGCAAGGAGACATGCAATGATAGAAAACCTTCCTTGTTGCCACTTTCTAACACTCCCTTCCAGCGAGGAAGGGATTTAGTAGCAACCCCAACTTGTCTCTGAACTTCACAGAACTGTATCTGCAAAGTGCCTTGGTGAAAATGTTCGCCACCAGCTCATTTGTCTGAATGTACTCCAACCGAATGGTTCCTTTCTGTACACAATCTCTTAGGAAGTGGTACCGGATGTCTATGTGTCTGCTCCGGTCATGGAACAATGGATTTTCAGATAGGCTGATGCCACTCTGATTGTCACAATGAACTATTGTAACCTCTAGCTCACGCTCGAAAAACCTTGAAAGCAACTTCCTCAGTCACATTCCCTCACAAGCAACCAAACTTGCTGCCATGTACTTAGCCTTTGCCGAGCTCAATGCAACTGACTTTTGCTTCCTGTTGAATGAAGAGACAACCCCTGACCCAATGCTGAAGCAACAACCTGAAGTGCTCTTCCGGTCTTCTACACATCCCACCCAGTCAACATCTGTGAAGCCTGTTAACTATACAGTCCCCTTGCGCTCATAAACCAACTCATACTCCACTGTACCTTTGATGTAGCGAAGCACGTGCTTCACAACCGTCCAATGCACTCTTTGGGGGTCCACCATGAACTGGTTCAAAGAGTTGACTGCAAAGCTAATGTCTGGTCGTGTGTTGACCATATACATGAGCGATCCGATAAACTGGCGATACATTGTAAGATCAAATGCGTTTGACCCTGATGCATCAAGCTTCCTCGAGTTGGAAACTAGAGGTATGGACATAGTCTTACAATCCACCATCCTGAATCTCTTTAAGTTCTCCACTGCATACTTGCCCTGTCCAATGAAGAAGCACTCGTCTCTACGCCAAACCTCCTAGCATGGGAATTAATGTATCAACCCAAGGTCTTTCATCTCAAACTCAATTGCAAGGTTGGACTTGCAATCGTCAATCAACTTCTCATCTCCTGTAAGAAATAGATCATCTACATATAGTACCAGTATGAGAGGCACCTCACCTGACAAGAAGTACAGGTTGATGTCTGCCTCACTCCGCTGGAATCCCATCTCCCGTAGATAACTGTTTATTCTTGAGTACCATGCCCGAGGTGCCTGCTTGAGCCCATAAAGAGCTCTCTGCAACCTGCATACACGTGTATCCCTGTTCTCCACATCAAACCCCTCGGGTTGCTCATTGAATACCTCCTTCTGTATCACTTCGTTGAGGAAGGCAGTCTTGACGTCCATCTGATGAATGCGTCAACCCATCTCTGAGACTGCTGCTAATGAAATAATGGTCTGAATAGAAGAATATTTGGTGACAGTGGCGAAGGTCTCCTCATAATCAATACCTTCCTTCTGTGAAAACCCCTTAGCCACCAAACGTGCCTTGTACTTCTCCACGCTTTCGTCTACTGCATGCTTCACCTTGTAGATCCATCTGAATCACACCATCTTTTTACCTTCTGGCCTTGCCACAACCTCCCATACCTGATTCTTCATGATTGAGTCATACTCCTCAACCATGGTCTCCTGCCACACGTCATGTTGTGTAGCCTCCTCGAAACTGAAAGGTTCATAGTTAATCAATTTCGTCATCATTGCCATATAGTTAAGTCTCTTTGGTGGTTTGCTCCGCGTCATGGAGCTCTGTGAAAGAGTCACCTGCCTGGAATCCTGAACTGTGGACCTAAACCACTTAGGTCGTGGCCTAGTGTCTACCTACTGCTGGTGCTGGATGTCCTCCTCCTGTTGTTGCCCATCCTCCAAGTCTATGACCAAAGGATCCTATCCACCAGACTCCCTTTGACTTTTAGAACTTGTGCTTTGCGTTCAGTACGTGTACCTGTACCTGTGGCTCCTCCAACTTGACTTTCGAGTCCTATGCTGGCTGCTCCATAGATCTCCGCAAGGCTCTGTCCTCATCAAACTGGACATCCCTGCTCACAATGATCCTCTTGCGAGTAGGAATATATACTCTATATGCCTTCGAAGTATCACTGTAACCAACAAGTAACCCTTCTCTCCAGAAGGGTCCAGATTCTTCCTTGTGTCAGCGTGAATGTGACAATAGTAGACACTACCAAATATGCTCCAGTGGCTCACATCTAGTATCATGCCTGTGAAGACCTCCTTGGGTGTCTTCCTCCCCATAGCTGTGTGGGGACACCTATTCTAAATGTAAACTACGGTCCAGTATGCCTCAGCCCATAGGAATAGTGGCAATCCTTGATCAAATAGCATGGCCTTGGTTGCTCTTACCAATGTCCTGTTCTTTCTCTCCGCCACTCCATTTTGCTGTGACGTATGAGGCACGATGTGCTCCTTCTTGATCCCCTCCGATGAACAATACTCCAAGAACTCATTGGAGGTATACTCACCCTTGTTGTCTGTCCTTAGTACTCGGATCTTCCTTTATGTCTGGTTCTCTACGAGAATCTTGAACCCTTGAAACCGCTCAAAGACATCTGGCTTGGCCTTCAGGAAGTAGATCCAGGTCTTCCTGGAATAGTCATCAATGAAAGTGACGTAATAACTGTAGCCACTGAACGATTGGACACTCAAGGGTCCACAAACATCCGAATGCACCAAGTCCAAGGTCCCCTTAGACTTGTGCTCACTTTGTGGGAAAGGCTTTCTGATGTTCTTCCCCAATGCACAAACCTTGCAGTGGTTATGCTTCTCCTCCTGTAACTGAGGAACTCCGATGACTGCATGTCTTAAATGCCTCAGTGCTCCATGGTGTAAGTGTGCCATCCTCCTATACCACAACTCACCTCGACTGCTGCTGCTGTTGACTAGAGCCTGTGCAAACTTGAAGTGTAGTCTATACACTTTCTTGCTCTAGATCCCAATCACCTGATCCAAACTCCTATTTGACCCCTTGGGCTTGATATACACTCTATGGTCTCAGAACTTCACCTGAAATACCTTGTCCTCTAGGGTGGAAACGGATATTAGGTTTTTGGTCAACCCCGAAACATACAATACATCAGCAAAACTGAGGGGTTTGCCACTTCCTCTGAAACGAAACAGTACCAACTCCTTGACCCTGATATTGCGCATCATCACCCAACTCAATGTGAAGATTTAATCCACCCTCCTGCAAGCTCTTGAAGAACCTTTTTTGTCTCGTCATATGACAAGATGCTCCACTGGCTACGTACCAAACGTTGTTTCCTGTGGTGCTTGTCATGTAAGCTATCAAACATAAGTCTTCGTCGAAGTTTTTGCTGAACTCCTCCACCTTTGCAGATCCTGCCATCTGGGTATTGTTGTTGTTGTTCTTCTTGTCTGGGCACTGGGAAGCAAAGTGTCCTTGCTTGTGGCAGATAAAACACTCGACTTTGGACATGCCAAGGTTCTTCTTACCACCCTTCTTTTTCTTTTCCTTACCCTTGCTCTTCCTTGCTAGGGCTAGAGCTTCTTCATCCACAATATGTGGGGCACTGCTATATGAACCTGAACCTTGACCCATGCGGGTCTCCTTCTGTACAAAATCATCCCACAATCTCTAGCCACAAGGAGCTTCTCCCTAGCCACCACACCTTTTACAAAGGGGTCCCATGGCTTAGAAAAGCCATTGAGAGCTATCCGAGCTAGTTCCTCATCCCCAGTCTTAGAGCCAACTACTCCAAGCTTGTCTCTGATCTGTGTGAGCCTTGTGAGATAAGCCACCAATCCTTCACCCTTGGCCATCTTGGTACTGCGCATCCTCTCTTAAAGTCCTTCCAAAGCCTTCCACATTTCCAATGCGGTTTTCTTCTGGGAAAGGTGAGGAACTATGTGATCCTTCACCCCATCCAAGATGATCAACATAGCTCTGGAGTTTAACTTCTTCCATCTTGCCAACTCTGCCGGATCTGTGGGTGCAATCTTCGTGGAGTCAATGTGCAACTCTGCATCACTGGCATCTAGGATCCTCATGATCCTTTCTTTCCAAGTAGTAAAGTTCTGAGCCCCTTGGAGTCTATCCTCAACTCTCAACTGTTTGACCATTGTGAAGTGTACCTATCAAACCCTAGATCTGAACTCTAGGTTTGTGTCTTCAATAGATATGCCCCCGATCTATCAATACTGCTACAGTTTCTCAGATTTAGCTCACTAGAGCTTTGATACCATATAAATTTCCTTTAAAACTCAAACTAGGGCTAAACAGTATTTTTAGATTTTACTGATAACCACACATGAGTTTCTTTTACTAGTAATGCAACAGGAAATAAATGCTAAGAAGCATGAACAATAATCACATCAATATAGACACAGTGTTTTGGGTATGGAAACCCTCAGATAAAACCCAAGATGGGAAAACCGATGCAGCAGTCAGATATGAAATTTTATTATGAAGATATAGAACAAATACAATCCAGTGGTTCAATACACCCAACCTAGCATAATAGAGCCTCTGCAAAATCACTGAGCAAGCCCAACAAATAGTACGACCTCCCTGCGCAACTTGACGACCTCCAACGTCAGTTGTACAACCCTCTGTGTCATCTATACGGATCCGTATGGTTCTTGCGTTAGCTATATGAAATCCATACAACTGATGTACGGCCTTCCTCTACAACGTACGACCTCCCTCTGCTAGATTTTGGACGACCCTGTGCTCTGCTTGGTAACTTGACGAGTCCTTCGGGTGAGTGTTCCTTCGTCTTCTTTGCAAACTTCTCTGTCTGACTTCCCTAATTGTCTATTTTTGTCTGTGTGTGTGTCCTCTGCACCAAATCTTCTTTTAACTCAATGGCCAAGCGAAAACCCTAACCCTCACTATGGATCAATGGATGAGATCCTCCGCTGAGATCAATGGCTAAGATTAGATTAGCCATCACTTTAAATGATTTCACTTTTCACTTTATAACGAAAACCCTAACCCTCATTATGGATCAATGGATGAGATCCTCCGCTGAGATCAATGGCTAAGATTAGATTAGCCATCACTTAAATGATTTCACTTTTCACTTTATAAAAGTGATTCCATTAAGTCAAAATCGAATTGGATTAATTAATGTCTTTTCCTAAGTATAAACTTAGGAAAATCACATTAATACATTTGGCTTCCTGTTTAATGTCTTCTAGCATGTAAGGACACATGCAATTATAGAAGGCCTTCCTTGTTGCCACTTTCTAACATGCCTTACTAATCACCTCACTTCAAAGGAGCGGCTATCAAAGGTCTAACACAATTCCTCTGGCATCTAGCTACCATTCATTCTATCCACGCATCCATGGGAATGAGCTTGTATTTATAGGACAAAAGGGATATTGGGGAGACAAGAGATAAGGGGAAAGGTTAGGGTGAGATCCCAAGAAGTGTGGAATTCGACTGAGTTCCACCCGAATAGAAGGGGATATCCAACGACGAGGTCTTTTCTCTAGAAGCTCCTTGAACCTTTTTTTCTGCTTCTTTTGTACAGACAGTGTTGCACCCTGCACAAGAGCAACTTGCGACAATTAGGGGTGTTGGTGTCTGCATAAAAGCAACCTGCGAAATTGTCTCAAGTTGCTAGAAAGCAACACGTGACAATGAATTGTGTTGCAGGTTATTAGATAGCAAACTACAACAATGTTGCTAACCAAGCAGTTTAGAGGGGAAAAAGCTTATGATTCTCATCTTCCAGGTAAGTTTTATCAAGATACTTCAGGGATTGTGGCAAGGTTGAACGTACATGGTTCATTATCATGGTGATGACGAAATTTTCATGTATCACTCCCTTGAGTGATAGTACTTTAAAGACAAATTCTTCATCTTATGCTTCCCTTGACTTCTTGTGTGAAGTAGGCTCATCATCATCCGCCATATGAGCATGATGTTTCCTTTTCCCTTTTTGTTCTCTTGATTCTTGAGTGCAATTTCTTTCATAGTGTCCCAACTCGTTACAGTTGTAGCACCTGATCTTGGACATATCCTTCTTGTTTTTGATATTGGTCTTCTATCAGTATTCTTAGTAAACTTTCTACCTTTTCTTTTCTTTGCCTGAGATGCAAGTGCTTGATTTTCTTCGCCATTCGTCTTCGGCATCTTGGACATCAACCTTGTGTCTTCTTGAGTGCAACCTGTCCATAGCTTATCAAACTTGGGTAGCTTTTTCCTTGCACACCTTGAACAAACACATCCCAATAAGATGGAAAACCATTCAATGTTGTCAACATAAGCTCTTTCTCTTCTATAGGATCTCCAACAGCTGCTAGTTGATCCTTGATCTGAGAATCCCTTGTAAAGAAGGACACTGTCTTTGACTTATCTATCATTACATTCCTTAACTAATGTCTCATCAATAACTTTCAAGTTTCTGCTAGTAATCTTTATTTCATATAATCTCATCAAGGCTTCAAACATTTCCTTAGGAGTCCTCAATTCTGACGCAAGGGATTAAGTGGTCCTTGATTGAATAAGATATAATTCCTTTTGCTTTGACTGTATTCTTCTTGTACTTTGTTTTAGCCTCTTCTTCTTCTTTTGGTTTCGAGATAACCTATTTTCCATAATTTAAAAGATCATTCTCTTCTAGAATGAGAAGTATCTCATGCTTCCAAGATCTGAAGTCATCTGCTCCATCCAATCCATCCTCAACCCTTAGAATTGTTGTCATTTTGTCAACACTGAGATTTGACCTAGAAGCCCTAACAGAAGGTAGGTAAAAAATGAAGTTTCCAAAAATGAGATTTGACTCCACAAATAGATGCACCTTCTAGGAAGAGCTGGAGAACACTTCTTTTCAGTAAGTTCTGTGGACAAAACAACTCAAAACTGGAAGCCCTAAATTCTCGGTTTCGACAGTAATTAGGTCAAGACTGAAGCTTCTCGGATCTGAGAGGTGTTGCCTTAGATAGGTGCTCCCTCCTAGGGTGAGTTCAAGGATGCTAAGATCGAACCTGCTTTATGGATAGAAGAGCCTAAAACTGGAAGCCCTAATCCTTGACCCCTAGTTGAAATTAGGTCAAAATTGAAAATTTCATGAAAATGAAAACTGCTTCCATAGAAAAGTGCGCCTTACTAGTGCGAGTTCCAAGATACTGTTTTGAAGTTCAAACTATGGATAAATATGCCCAAACTTCTTCTGGTTCACGGGAAAATCCCAACAACTTCTCTAGATAAGATTCTTCAACAAGATACAATGTCAGATCTAGTGCCCAACACTGGTTACAGAATAATGATACAAGAAAGATACAGAATAACCTCCAAGCCTGAAGAGGAGAGAAAGATAATACCCTCGAAGATTGTCTTCTTGATGCCTCTTGAACCCTTGACTAGTCTTCTTTTGATCTTTGCAGTTTTCTCCTTGCTTGAGCGAATTAGTGTGTTGCAAATGAGCCAACTTCACTTCTATTTATACTAGAAAAGGTCACTTTTCTTATTGGGCCGACTTGTGTTCTTGACTAGGTCATTTCCACTTTAACTGGCCCGACTTGACCTTTAGACTGAGTCATTTAACTGGGCCGACTTGTTCTTGGGCTTGTTACTATTCTTTCTTGTGTAGCCGACATAAGAATATCTTCCGATGCTACTAGAAACATCAACACTTTTAATCCAGGCTTTTCCCTTGAAGACATTTTCAGACGCATTATTGGCAATTGCTTAGGGATCAATGGTTCTGCCAACCCCTCTGTTCTGGATGATGGTTAGAGGTCACTCAAGTGACCACTTTTCATTGGGGCCTTGCTTCTTGTCTCTACCCTGCTTTATAAAAATTGCTCACTGCGTGATTGAGGGTTCATCGTAACTTTTACATACATTTCTGCATTGTTTATAGTCTTTTTTTAGAGAGGAGATGACCTAAGCACTCCTTTTTTGGCTATTAATACTGGACATACGCCTGATTCCCTTTCACCTCTCTGTTCGTTAGTGGACACAAATATAAGTTATTTCTTCTTCCTTCTGTTTTCACTTTGCACACCAGCTGCAGTAGAAATTTTATTGAGCCTCTTGCAATGAAACCTTCTTGATCTTCTCTTGCCATTGACTATGTAGAATTTTATGTTAGCAAGCTTCATTGCCTTGTAGTATTTTATGAATTTCGAATTTGAAATTACAAACTGAAAATTCCAGTTTCATTGTATTTTTCGGCAGGTGCTTCACTAGTTTTACCTTTGTATTTCAAGGATCTAAGCCTATCTTCATCTAATCTTCTAAACTTTAGCAAAAGGGAATTTATCAAAGCAAACTTAAATTACTGTCATTTTTATTATTTGATCAAGTTCTTTATCTACAGAGGCTAAAGAGGTATTACTGATACAGAATGTTTTCTTGGAAATTCCTTCACATGTCCACTCTCTCTCTCTCTCTCTGCAATAAAGTTCTTGCTTTGCAGAATTCATGCTTCTTCAGATGAGGAGTGATTCAATTCTCCATATTCAATTGAACTATTCCCGTAGTCTTGTCATAGTGGAGAAGAAACAATAAATTGGAGTCTGGATCTTTTCATTACCTTTTATAGTTTCTTACTTCTGTCTGATCTGAAATAGATCGGAACCAACAAATGGATGCAAGACTCTGTACCTGTAATATGATTTGGCAATGTAATAAGGTTAGACATATTATTAAAGACAATGGAATGTAAAGTGGAATAAGACAAAGGAGAAGAAAATAATGAATTAATTAAAATAGAAAATAGAATAGGAAAGGAAAAGGGAGGGAGGAATGGGAACTGAAAGGTCAGTCCTTTGGGTCTTCCCATTACTCCCCAGTTCTCCTATATCTCTTTGTATATTTTATTCTCAAGGTGTCTTTTGGCGATCGAGAGGAGGATATACAGAGGATGCCAGAGAGCCATAACCAACATTGCAACAAGAGATTGCTGGAATAGATTGAGCTGTCATTCGAATGCTGGTTTTACCATTTGGGTTTCAATGGTAAATGATGTCTCCTTGTGCAATGTTTCTGTGTGCTATCGTTTACTATGTCAACTTGGTTCTGTATTGATACCAGAGCTTCTCTGTGATAGTAATGGCTGTGGATGAATAGTGAGAGTGTGATACAGAGGGATTTGTAATTAGAGTTGTAGATTTATTCCAATCCTGGATATTTCTTGGTTAATGAAGGTTCCAACAGCCATTTTTTCCTTCGTTCGAATGTTTATATAGTCCGAGAGATCAATGGCCTCCATTCCAGAGCTGTTGCATTAATCTTGGTAGTTGCTAAATTGGTTATGGGTTATTCTCTTGGGCTGTTGGATGTACTGTGCTTGGCCTTTTTTCCTCTCCCCACACTGTACGACCTCCTTTTGCTGAGGTTTGGATTCATTACTGAGTGATTAACTATTTGCTGGGCGAATTCCTCACTCCCTGGGTTTTTCCTCAGTACTGGACGAATTCCTTGCTTGCTGGGGTGTTTTTCCTCGTTGCTGGGTGTTTTCCTAACTGTCTAGGTGAATTCCTTTCATTGCTAGGCAATTTTTTCTGCTTGCTGGGTGTTTTCCCCCTTTGGCACAGTGTGTCATCTTGCTGGACAAATTTTCTTGCCTGCTAGGCGTATTTTGCTCTTTCTGGGTGAATCTACATGCTTGCTGGGTGTAATTTCTGAGGCTGGGTGTATTGCATGGCAGAGTGATACACACGTCCCTGGCTGCTGATGAGGAGAATGTAAATTTATGCTTATTGCTCTGAGCGATACATTCTGATGGTGCAAGGCCTGTTCTAACACTGCAATGTCGAGTGCAATAAGCAATAAGCATAAATTTAAAACTTTAAACACTTAATCTGAGATATCTCTCATGGTTCTTCTAAGATGGACAGAATATGGAGCTCTCTTATCCCTTGAAAACTAAGTTGTGAGATAGTTTTTTCTAACAATAGACCACGTTGATATCTCTGAGGATATTAAATGACCGAAGTGTATCAAGAATTCAATACCAGCAGACTGACATTTTCGGTGGATGTTTAATGATCCCATTGGAGGATAAAGTCAGTTAATCTGTGTTTATACATTATTGGAGTGCACTTATTTTTTATTTTCTCTATTGTAGTTATTTTGGTCTCAGCTAGAAGTTATTAATAGTTGAACAAGTCTTGCTTCTGAGATATGACTTTTAGAACAGGGATTCATAGTGAGTTTGAGGAGGATAACAGAAAGATATAGGATTCAGCTGCCCGAAAAGATGTTTTGTTTTAATTGGGGAATACAGGACTTGATGGAACTGAGCTCTGTATCATACTTTTATCAAATCTGTTATCAACCCCACAAGAGATCAGGGCCTGCAATAAGACAGGACGAAGAATCCACTGACAGAAGGGGGACTGATATTGGTTGTTTTGTCGTTCATAATTCTTAATGAGGCTTCTCAATGATTAGTTATGTGATAAAATGTTGAATTCGAGCAGATGTTTTCTGCTACTGCATACTATAAGAGTATGCTAAAATGAGAGTGTTTTAAATTATGATTTTTGATCATACGGTTTTGTGTTGGTACATTTGTCTACTTGTTTCTCTAGAAGCAAAGTGTTTCCAAATTTCCAGAGTAAGTAGGCAGAATTGTAGAATTTCTGAAATGACTCCTTAAGGATGAGACTGAAGTCATTGCAATAATATCCATGAAAGAAAATGGCGGCATATTCTACAGATGCATACACATCGAGAGAGCACTCTGCTCACGATCTATTAAACTTTGTTAATCTTCTCTTGAATCCTCCCATTGAACCTCATTTGCCAACTTGTTATCCTTGGCTATGTAATTTTTGATGAGAAGGGTTTATTTACTATGCCTTTTTGTTTAATTGTCTTGTGAGCAAGGCTGTATTTAGGTCCTGGATCATATGAAATCTAAAATCCTATGGTTATGACCTGTTAAATAAAAGAGACTTTCTCCTTTTGATGACATTCTGTCAGCTTTTGTTCTCTGATACACCGACTGTTTATGGCCTAGGTATATTCAAAGATGCATTTACATATGCTGTCCAGTTTATTAATATTTTTGCTATTTGTAGGTGTTTCTGACAGGATTCTAAATATTGATGAGAGCTTGTTTATGCCTATAACGAAAGGGGAATTCTCAGTCATGCAGTCAGCTTTCAATGTATGGTGTAAATTATCCCTGGTATCCCTGAAATTTTCTTTTGGAACATTATAAACATGTAGCTTGATGGCCAGTAAATATTGATGTGGTGAGTTGATTCTGTTTTGCAGTTTATCTTGCCTTATCTCATGGGCTGGCATGCATATCTGGACTCCACAAAACCCTATGAATCTGGCCAATTAACGTCCGGTAGTCCTAATATTGGAAAAAAACCTGATTTAGAGTGGGGTAGGTAGTTTGATTTTACAGGAAAGATTATGCAGACTTAGGTGAAAGTACTGTAACTGTATATTAACTGTTTGGAATGCTTACCCAGATGTGCCATTTTAATGGCTAAGACAATCATAATTCACTGGAGGACAAAGGTGTTGATTCTGTAAGGGATTGACTTGCAAGTGCTATATATATCGAAGCAGATAGATTTTCACCAAGAAGGGATTCTAGAATTGCATGCCTAGTTAAAGCATTTTCAAAATTTCGAGTGTACATGCCATCCAGTCTTCACTAGTCCGTTCACGTGATGGATTAAATGCATAGATCGGTGATGTTTGGGCCCTGGGGCATACTGAACATTGATTATCCGCCTGCAGTTTTATTTGGAACTATTGTAAACGGTCAGATTCACGGAATTCGTTGATGACAGTACCGTGCACACCAAGCATTGAGGGTTTTCCTTGAAATTTTTGTAGAATTCATGTTTTCATGTTCCAGAGGATATGGCTGGATGAAAATTAAGATTGTAAATCATTTGAACAAGAGGATTAATTACTATTTTTTCTTGATGCCAACTCAGGAAGTCAACATTGCTTATATTTCAGAATTAGTATTCTATCTGAGAAAATTGACCCAGTTTGATCATCATAAGTCAGGATTTGAATTGAAAATTAAAAAATGGAAAATATTTATATCACTAACCATTCAGCAAGTATAACTGATTAGTAACCACTACAACTTTTAGTATACTGTATAGTTCCAATTAATCCCTCGCTGCAAATGTATGCGCTGTATACTATTAACAATTTGCTTTATGCTTTCATAAACTGGTATATCAAACAAACGAATTGTTTCTTTAATTCCTATCCATGTTTCTTGCGTTGAGTTTATTAAACAAACCCTTTTACTATGACATTTTGGAGACACGAAGCCCATAGATTTCATTGAATTTGTTACTGTTTTATATATTTAAAAATTAAATATTAGCTAGTACATAATCTAGTTATTACATTTTACCTAAGTGGGTTGTAAACTCCATTCATTTCTATTGCATCTTCTAGAAATAATTTCAAATAGCCCTGCCAACTAACCATCTTCACATGTTTACATAATTATCAAGAGACCAATCTCCAAACTATCCAGTTTTTGTATGTATAGGATCCTAAATTATTCTGATTGTAATTTCTATGCTGTGAAGGACAGTCATTAGGGATAGTTATCTTCTATCAGGATCGTTAAATATAGTTATCTTCTATCAGCATTGTTAAATACTAGAAAAGGATGGATTGGAGTAAATTTTAATGGGATTGCTAACCGCAGCCTAGGAATGGCAGGACTACTATAAAGGCTAATCTTTTCAAAATGTTTGGGACAGGGAACACTAATAATCAATCAAAATTGAAGATACCAAATGTAAAGAATCCTTAAAATTGCTCATTCTAAACCATTAACCAGATTTAAATGACAACAAATAGATAGTAAATGCATGTTATCCTTAAAAAATAAACTTGAATCCAATGCCATATTGATCTTCCTTTCTTGAAATCGTATGTGGTGCAACTCTAGTCTATGTAGTGCATGTAGCTCAATTGTGGTTTATGTGGCAAGTGGCTTAGTTGTTGTCTATGGTGTATGTGGTGTAATTGTGGTCTTTGTGGGGCATGCACCACAATAGTGACTTATGTGCATCATGAAACAAATATTTTTAATAATCTATTTGTTGTTAATCTAGACTACGTGTTAGTGTTATGGAGGACATTCATATTGTTGTGAAATATAATGGCACTTGGAAGATATTTATACTGCGACATACAAGGATAAAAATGTGCAAAACTATGTAAACAATACTAATAAGAATCTAAGGCCAAGGCCTTGCTACTGAATTCCAAATATGTGATTGTCATTCCATAAGACTAGGCATGTACTCGTGTTCTTAATAAAAATAATATATAAGCTGGCTTGGAATAGCCAGGGGGTGCACGAGAAGAGGTCATGCATTGATACACGGTAGAGAGCAATGGCTGATTAGGAAATGTTGAGTGTATGTTTGGAGGTTGGACCTAGAAATGTATGTGAATTAAGCTGTTGGGATATGCATTAATTTGTTCTATTGTGATATCTTTATTGTAATGTACTTTGAAAAAAATAAAAATAATCCAAAGAGAAGAAATAAAAAATGGTTTGTTAGGAATGTAGAAAATGAAATAAATGAGAGGTAGACACCCAAGAGGCTAAGTCACATGACACGAGGACATGGGACACGGAGGACACGAAAATACGAGTATTTGACACGAGACACGACGACCTCGGAAATAGGACACGGGGGACACACACACACACATATATATGTATACATCAATATATATATATATATATATATATATATATATATTAAAAAAATACATAAAGATCTACATTTTAAAAAAACTAGAAGTATATACAATGTACATCAATCATAATATCATTCAATTGAAATTTGACAATGATGAATCAATAATAAAATTATCAATGAATCATGAACTTTGAACCATAAACTGCATATTTGATATTTTTAATTACACCACAAAAATCAAAATGAATACATAAATATCGAGAGAATGCCATCGACAAATAAAAAATAGAGTAGATACTACATAGTACTAAGTCTAGTATCTATAATACTACTAGATACAAAATGGAAATACTAAATAGCCACAGAGAAGAATATCATATCTCATAAATGGTACTAGGCACTGTCAATCGTCCTCCTGCTCCTCCATGTCAAAATTGGCATTATTGTCGTAGCTCTTTCCTCTATCCTCCTCCTCCTCCTCTATACCCTTTTTGACAGGACACATGTCTAGAAATCATGACACATGCCTGGCACGTGCTGGAAAGTGTGCAGATTTTGGGACACGAAAATTTTGGTGTCGGACACGTATTAGGTCAAGTGTCGTGTCCGACACGTTGAATATGGGACACGGGCCCTATTTGGAAGTGTCCTGTTACTTAGCCAAGAGGATATATAGGGTGATGGAAAAAAAGACGCAAAATTCAATTTCATAATTAGAAATATAAAATTTAGCATAAAGGCATGTGTATGAGTGATAGTAATGTATGAATGAAGAAAAGAATTAGACAAAAAAAATGATATAAAGTCATGTGTTGTTGAGGGGTGGGAGAATGATATATGCATTTATAAAATAAATAATTTGTGATTTTGCATGGAGACACATTGTTATACTAAATAAACATTTTTTCTAGTTCTCTCTTTCCTTCATAATATGTTTTTATATGAGTATGTCACTTAAGGGTACAAGGGGATATTTCCTTCCTAATATGATTTTTTGAGTATGTCACTTAAGGGCACAAGGGAATATTTCCCTCCTATTATGATTTTCTATGAGTATGTCACTTAAGGGTACAAGGGGATAGCTGGAAGATGCCCTTTTGCTTGCATGAACCCATGACCTTGTCTCGGAGGTGGTAGTCTCATTGGGATCCCTTTGACTCAAAGGAAAATAATATCCACAGTTGTTTCGTGTCGATATTTAATTAAGTACAAATATTGTGCTTATGCGAGTCATTATGGTTGAAATGTAAAATTCTTCAGTATCTTTACAATTGTAAATTAGAGTAATTGTCATTGTGTTTTTATTATGGCAGGGTTGTAAATTCTATTGCATATCTTTTATGATGGATGAAAATATGTGTTTATGCTGGGTATAATTGCTTTGTTTATTTCATCATAGAAATGTAAAAATAAATGGACTATTTTAAGTGATAACAATTGATCCTAGGGTTAAAATATACAGATATTTATTTTCAATAAAACTCTGTCTAAAAATGATATTTTGAGTGAGTTTTGAGATAAAATGGTTGTTAGTGTCTCATTCATGACACATGAATTGATGGCACAATCAAGGCTTAAGTTCAACTTTAGGGCCTTCATGAATTAAATTGGGATATAGATTGTTCATGCAACAGAACAAAAAAAAATGAAAGCTGTTATTTTAGGGTTCTCTCATTTTAGAGAGGGTATTTGAGTGTTTTTATTAGAAAATAAACCCTTCAAATAATTCCATTTCAAGGGATTATGTGCAAAGGCATTTAAATATTTGTGAGTTTCATCCATATTAAAACTCACAACAACAAATGCATTAAATAAATCTCCAAACTTTGCATAATCTGTGTAGAGATTCCATACTGATAAGGTGGGTGGGGAGACGAGGGTCCCATCTCATATTGTTTGGATTGATAGGACTTGTATATAAGTTAAGGTAGAAATTGTGGTAGGAAGAATCCAACAAAGCATAACCAAACTCCCCCCTAGTGGTAGATTAGGACGTTATAACATAAAAATAAAATGAACACTAATCTACTCTTCAAAAAAGTATTCCAAAGAAAAACATACTGGAGTTCAAGAGGATTGAAGAAGAGACATACCTTTGTTATGCTCCAGATATTTTCTAATCTTAGGTTTGAACTGGAAGGACGAGGACAATCATCTCTAAATAAGCCTATACACAAGACAACCCAAAACCTATTTTTCTTGCAAAGGTAATCTCTAAATCTAACTCGTTCAAAATAGTAGAACCCTAATCAATACTCTATCGGTCTCTTTATATATATATAGAGAGAGAGAGAGAGAGAGAAAGAGAGAGAGAGATTTTGTTAATCAACAACATAAAGTTACAAAAAAATGTTTACCTTGTAGTAGAGTGGCTCCCAACTTTCTCTCTTTTGGGTTCTTTTTTCAAGAGGTTCTATTTGTCCTCTAGTTTCACTAATTATTTCACAATCTTCATGCAAGTAAAAGAGAAATGTGGTTTATCCCCAAGGGATATCTTGGATGGTTTAGCCATATCACGAAAGGTGAAATTCAAATGAGAGGTTGTGGGATCCATTTCCAATGAGTCCTATGGGGTTACCAATTGCATATGAGTGACTGACAATAGATATCATCATTTTCATTGGATTTCAAGGAAGAAGTTGAAATTTCATGAACTTAATCCTTCATAAAAAAGAGAGAAATGTGGAAGAAAGGTGGAATAAGTACAAGATGGGAACTTTAGGAGAATTTTAACAACAAAACATTACGATTCAATTTAAAGGTCTTAAAAACAGAGGTGGCTTTTTTATAGATGAATTAGAGTTGGTCCAATTTCTTTTTGGGTGAAGAAATGGTTCACTTCTAGAAAACATAGAAATATCCATGCTGGGAGTGTGCCCCCCTTTGATCAATTTTGATTGTGTCAAGAGTTATGTACACCTTATGATCAAATTTTTTTTTTTAAAACAAATGCACGATGGGTTTTGGTTTGATTTTTGTGCAACTACATGACTTTTCTTAGATAAAGTCATGCAAGCCAAATTTTCTAAGGAAATTTTAAGGTATATTTTTGTCTTTACTTGTCATTAGACCAAATGTGTATGTGTTTAGAAGTCTATACTACCGGGAACACAGTGATCAAATTTGGGCATTTAATAACTTTGTAAACTTTTGTTTAAAAATTACTTTCAAATTATATAGGTTATAAATTAGGGATTGTTAAAATAAAATAAATCCCATGTACCAAACAATGATGTGGTTGAAGGCTTGATAGATAAACATATAACACAGATTTTATTAAATTTCAAATCAAACAATGGATCTATAATTTAAACTTTTAGTCAGATTGAATGCTTTCATAATGAAAGTGTAAGAAATTATTTATTTTCTACTTTTAATAACAAAACCACACACCTTTTTTGTTATAATGTTACTATCATGATCTATATAAAATTAAATTATCAAAACAATTTTAATAACATAAACATTATGTTTGTTTCTAGATTAACTTTTTTTAATTACTGATGATCATTATTCTATACATGTGCTGAATAATAATAGGTTATTATAGGTCTAGGTTGGCATCATTTTAGAGTTCCCTGTAATGATATTTAATGACATAATATTAACTTGTTTGTTACTTAAGTAACATTTTAAAAATTATTAACAGAAATTACTCTAGGAATTTGCAAAATTTTAGAGTTACGAAAGAAAATAAGAGTACTACTCAATGTGTGGATAGATCAAATTAATCAATTTAACAAGTACTTTTTTTTTTCATATACAAGAGGTGAGTTGAGGAAAAACTCACTCTAGTTATTGCAAGTGTTCAATATTTATCGTTAATAATATATAAAGGTACTATGATTTGTGTGTGATAAATTCATGAAATGTTTGAACATATTATATTATATAAAATAATTTTTTAGGTACACCAATGTAGTTTTGTAGCTTTTAAAAACCAAGTTTAGAAGATGTTGCTTTAGAATTTGTAATTGCCAAGTAAAATATTGAATGACGTTGTGTAATTAGCATATTAAAGTGTCATCACAAAAATAGATTGAAGTTATTTTGAAGTTTTCACATAGGAAAAACAACAAAAAAAAATTGGGTTTCAACAATATAATATTTTTTGTTTGTTTTTAAATAATAAAAAATTGTACCTAAAATTAAAATATCCAAAATCTACATGCTTGTACTAAATAATATACAATTTTTAAAAAATAATATGAAGATAATGTTTAGTATGCAATAGACATTGCCATTGACATTGTTTTTCATATATATATAAAAGTGGATCATTCAAGAGACAAAATTACATTCAAGGACTATTTTCATATTACAATAATATCCACTCATGTAGATGAACTACACCATTTACACCACATTTACTATTTTGTTTTTCTTGAAGTGATTTTTGTTTGTTTGTTTACTATCCATGCCCAAACTATAGTATTAATTGCAATATATTCAAGATTTGTCATTTGGACTTGGTATAAATATTGTCCACCCACNACACACACACACACACACACACACACACACACACACACACACACACACACACACACACAGAGTTTTATTTGATTTATTTGTTATTTTTTTCCAATAAGTGGGAAAGAGAGAGTTTTATTTGTTTGTTTGTTATTTTTTAAATGTATTTCTTTGAAACAGCCCCCCCCCAATAAACCTTAACATGAAGAGTCTAACTCTCAACATTATGGAAGATACCCGAGGTGATCCTTTCCATATAAATAATATTTTGTTTGTCGTTGTTTCTTGCAAATGACATCTTTCCATTCTCAACATAATTGATAGGATTGAATGTTGGCTTTGTTTGGATCCAACATATACTGGTATACTTGCCATATTTTCAAAATCCTTGCCCGTAAGACTTGAAAGTACATTGAGTGCATTATGGTAAGCATTGATACTTTCCTTGTCATGGGCCAAAGTCCTTAGAAGATGTATCAAGTCCATTAACTATTGTATGATCATTGTAAAATTAATCTAAACTATTGATAACTCTTTCCCAATACTCTACACTCTATTTTTCCTTTAATTTGTAGCAATTAGAGAATTCTTATTGTCAATAATATTTTTCCAAATTCTTATGTATGATGCTATTCCTTCCTTTAGTTCTTTTAAAGATACCTCATTTTTGTCTGGATGTAAGAAAATTGGCTTCCATGTGGGCAATTTAGGTTTATATTAATAGTTTGCAAGCTACAACTCAACTATTTTTGACCACTCAATATCTCTTATGGATTTCTTGTACCTAAATACTAAAACACCTTTTACTACTTAATTTGAAATATTGGACATAATTATGTTAGAATAGTGCTAGTTTTCCTTCAGGAATGTATCATTTAAAGAATTTTTTTGAAGTAGGAATGTATCCTTTAAAGAAAATTTTGAAGTAATACATTGTCAATAAGTATAGGTGGAAATGTTATTTTGTATTCAATTGTGCAGTATGTATCCACCATTTTTGATAAATAATATATATTTTTACTTTTTAATTTGGATGACATACTCTGATAGCCTCTATCTATGTCTTAATGGGTGTGTCCCACACCAAATAACCCAACCTCGATAGTGATGAAGACATCATGTGTAGTTAGAAGTGATAGAAACATGAAAATATAATAATTCTTATTATCACTTGCAACATTGTGCAACTATTACAAAATATGTGGAGAAAGAGGTTTGATGTTGTAGTCTTCCATGAGATCGAACATCATCCTTGTACACTCTAAAATTTGAGTAAACTGAGTTGTAAAGTAAAGCTTTTGAAAGTGGAATTCTTGAAATTCCACTCTCATAATGGAGATTACCATACATATCAAGGTGTGGGTCTTCAAGGTCCCTCAAGTACTTAACACAGAATGTAATGTTGACTTGTGACCCCGTCTCTATAAATGGTAAGGATAAATGACAAAATATTATTGGCTTATTCCCATGTGTTCGCATACCTGTCAATGACAAATCCAAATGTGTTCTTGCAATGAGTTTTGAGTTTTGTTTTGTTTTTTTTCCATTTAATGATGGATACTGTTCAAATACTCATTTGGAAACTACTAAAACATAATTCTATGGGCATTGCATTGATTGCAACAATATATTCCACACATAATGATCCGATGCTATGTTCAGTGAATCTAGCTCATGCCTTTTCTTCCAACCCTTTTGTAGTTGCTAACTTTGTTTATGATTTCAACTTGATGCATTCACTACGTTTACTAAAGTTGGTGTTCTTTAAGAATACCACATTTAGAAAATAAGCATTTTGGATCTTGCTCATTGTTGGTTGTAATATTGATGGGTAACTGATCTTTTCAAGACATTCATTGATATATTTTAGCAAAGATATTTATGCTTAGATTGAAGCCAAAGTTTCTGAGTTAAAGTGCCATCTTCTTCAACTTGACATGTTAAATTTGGTGATAGATGTGAATTATCAATTAATTCTATGTAGTATTTCTTTGGTCACTACAATATGCCCACATGCTTTGTGTGTGTGTGTGTGTTGGTGTTATCTTGAATGATTTTCCTTTATCATTGTTTAAAAACATGCTAATAGTTATAGAAGGCGCTCTTAAGAATCTTATGTATCTTGTACCATGCTTTCTTACAAATAACCTTCTCATCAAATCTCATATCATTTACTTTCTTGATAATGGGAGGTAGGTTATGATCATGGTTATTTCACATGATAGATTTTGAAAGAAGTGAATTTAAGGCATATTCTTACCCTTTTTTATTTATTCTTTCCAAACCATTTTTAGCATTTTCAATGACCTTCCTATCCATATCCAAAACACGATCTTTATTACAATAGTTCTTTATTGCCGAAATTCATATTTCTTTCTCTTTCCATTTCTGGTTTGACATTTTGCAACTTGCTTTGTGACCATAACTCATTCAACCTTTTTATAAGGTCTGGATACACGCATGCAATTCAAGACTGAATATTTTCTATTACAAAACTCCCTTCACATTGTTTAATGGGTTCCTTTCCTTTATAACATCTCATATCACAATTTTCCCTAGTCTTTCGTTGAACTTTTGCTTGACCCTCAACATCTCACCTTTATTGTATACTAATTTATTTATTGGTAATCTAACCAAAGAAAATATGGACTTATCCCCTATCTTGAATCTTATGTAATTTTTAAATCCCTTCTTGGAAAACACCAGTCATTGCACCTAGTGTTTGACCCATAACATAGTCATCCTCATGGACATTGCACACTGTTCGTTTAACAATGCATGTGCTTGTTCCTATGCATTCTTCTGTTAAAGAAACTCTTGTACATGTTATTTTTTCCATGATTGGGGGATATTTATGGGGTGATATTCACAATGAGGTTCCAAATCTAGTTCTATCCAAATCTCACAAGATTCCATTGCACCCCCCAGCATATGCTAAAATCCCATTGGAAATTGTCAGGAAACACTGGGGTTTAACATCTTCTGAATTTTAACCACTATGGATGGTTTCTTTACCATATTCACATGCAACCTATGCCTACTCTCTATATTGAATATGGATCCCTCATCCACCTTCTCTCAATGTTGTAGAATATATACCTTGTCTCCAATAGAAATTGTAGAGGAAACATTCACACATGTATACCAAATGAAAGACACTTGGTATTTACTCGATTTTTTTTTGTATATCATTAATACATTTATTATCATTATTTTTATTTGCATAGGTTGTGTGTTGAATCCATTATGTTACATAGATGTGTGTACCATTCATTAACATCTTCCACAATCAAATTTGGTTTAGTACTTCAATTATCAAAAGATCCATAACATGGCCTAATTTCACCTTTAGTCCATCGAATATATTTCAATCTATGTAGATTCATCCCTTCCTATCTTAGTAACCCGACCATTAACAAGGAGGTCAATTTAGTACTCTTTGATGAAAACTATATTTTCCCTTATAACTTCAATGAATTATGTAATGCACAATTGAAATATAATTTGCAATTAAGGTTAAAAACCATGTAAAGCATGCTCTTATATTTTATGAAAAACACAACAGAAAATGTGATATAGTTTAAAAATTTACAAGGTATGGCATTGAGTAAAACATTATTGAGACATCTATTAAAAATATCATCCATATGTAATTGCCCAAAAAAATAAACAAAGTTGACTTCATCCAAATTGGGTTGTTGTGACAATAATAAATAATTATTAATAAAATCCAAAACGCGATTACACAAACCAAAGTAACTCTTATAGGCGTTTCTCTAAGTTTCTCTAACCTCTAATATTTATAGGTTCTTGTTAAATTAACCAAGCCTATTGGTATAAATACATATATACTTACAACCTTCACCACTCGGGTATGCACAAGAGACAATAAAACAATGTGTTATTCTAATTAATAAAGTTGGGCTTAGACACAAAGAATATACATATTAATAAATTATCATGCATTACATTAAAACAAGTGATATTAGCAACCAAGTTGCATATACCAGCTTTGGAAATGACTTAGATATAATTTAATTAATAATTATGTATAATCCAAAGGTAAAAGTTAAAATAGTTATAAAAAAATAGAAACCTATAACCATGTATTATTTATGCATAGTTATGATTGTATAATAATTGCCTCTTACAAAAGATTAATAAAAAACACTTTGATAGGCAGGGTAAGAAAATGACAATATTATTTAGAAGTATAAAAAATATTGTGAATACTTAATATTGGAGATATTAATTATGTAATGTGTTTTAGAAATTTTATAAAGTTTAAATTATCAATTAAAAATCTTATAGGTGTGTTAGATGAAGGCGCTGGCGGAAGCATGAATGGGTTGCAGTTTAGGAATTTGTATAATATTCAAATTAGAAACACAAAAACAAAATATAAACAATATTTACAGACACAAAGTGTAATGGTTTATTCCTTCATCAAACTGGAACCAAAAACATTTTCATTTACAACCATTACAACATCTCACTTTCTTGTTCTTGTTCTATGCACAAGTTTCCCTACTCCTGATATAAGCCAAGCATGTCGTATCTAGACTCTTCTACAATATGCAGGTTCGTGTTATCTAGACGCTTCTACAAGAAGAATCGAGCCTTATCTAGAGGATTCCTTAACAAGTTTCCTCTTTACATTGATTAGACTTGCACATTAAGTTTCCATCTACCCAAGAATCTATTTGTACAAGTATACAACTGACAATTGAATTGATTTGATAGGAGATGACGGAGGGAGGTTGGTTGTAATTAATGGCAACATGAGACTACTAATCGTTTAAAAAAGTTAACAAAATGATTTATAATAAAAACTCTTTAAGAATTTATAAATAATTTTAATTTTAATTATGCCGAAGGCATTTTCCCTATGGAGACGTAGTCTCAAAAGATTCCTCATCTCCCTACCCATTAACAATTCGACAGGTGTCGCGACGCATTAGCGAATGGAGCCTCGACAGGTGTTGTGTCTCGATTTCAAAGGAAATTATTTCCATGCTGATCAAATGGCATGTTGTATTTATTGCCTTTTCCCTATGGAGACATAGTCTCAAAAGATTCCTTATCTCCCTGCCCATTAACAATTCGATAGGTGTCGCGACGGATTAGAAAATGGAGCTTGGACAGGTGTTGTGTCTCACTTTCAAAGGAAATTATTTCCACGCTGACCAAATGGCATGATGGATTTATTGTCCTTACATTTTTTTCATGCATGTATGCTGATCAAATTTTTTATTTTTATTACTGCAGTTTAGTTGGGTCCCTACTCCCCGATTCTGCAATCTCGATTTGGGAACTTCTGTCCCATAGACCGCAGGTGTCCTTTGTGTTAGGGATGGTGCTGCACGTGAATGGATTGATGGACTTGATGGATTGATTTCCAGCTGCAGATCGTTCTTTCCAGTTGGTGTTTAGCGTGTTTTTCTGACAGGTGGCTTGCATGTTTCCACTACATTTCTATATGTTGTCCTAAACGACTGGTATCGGTATTTTTTTGTACAAGATTTTATTGTCCTTACCCACAGTTCATTTCTCTCGATTCGGCAGAGCCCTTGCCAAGACTTTACGCTGAGGATTTTGCGAAAGTTTCGGTCCAACAACTTATGTGGGTTTAGCCTAAGATATTCTTGATGGGTTTTCTGGCTTTAGGCTCACAATTTGGTCGAGGTTTTGTTTCATTGGTGCTTCACTCAATTGAATACACTTTTCTCATGTCACTTCATCCACATTAATGTTTCATCAATGCATTGTTGCTCAATTAATGCAAGAAAGTTTGTCATATGATTCATACATGGGTCTTGGTATTTTTTTGTACAGGATTTTACTGTCCTTCCCTGTTGGTTGTGGAGCCTGATCTTCTAGATACAGAGATATTATTTAGTTGTGTTTGTAACCTAGGGGTACTGTACACTCATTCCCCTTGCCTTGGGGTTCGGGGGCAGCGGCCCTGAGATACGGGGGTTCGGGGGTGAAGCCCCCAAGAATTGTTTTTGGGATGTTTGTTGGCCAACAGTTTTGTGGACCCATGGTATTGGGTTAACCGTAGTATTTTCCCATGGTATTTTTACCCTATAAAAGAAAGCATTGTAACACGGCTGTGTATGGTATTATTGCATTGTAAACAATCTTTGTGATTGTGTGAGAGAGACTGTGAGAGAGTGAAGAGGAAGTGTAGCAGTTTTGATGCAGGTTGTATCCCTTCATCTTTCTGGATTGTAATAAAAGGACTGGAAATTTCTTTGTGGACGTAGACCATTGTTTGGGTGAACCATGTTATATCTGTGTCTCTCTCTAATATGTTTAATGTGTTTTGTATCTTTTTTAATGATTTAACTATATATTTGTTATTGCTCTGTGGGTCCTGTTTTCTAACACTTCCCTGTAGTTTATTTCTCTGGATTCGGTAGAGCCCTTGCCAAGAATTTACATTGAGGATTTTGCGAATGTTTCGGTCCAACAATTTATGTTGGTTTATCCTAAGATATTCTCGACCGGGTTTTTGGCTTTAGGCTCACAATTTGTGGGGTCAATTTGGTTGAGGTTTCATGTCACTAGTGCTTCACTCAATTGAATACACTTTTCCCATGTCGCTTCATCCACATCAATGTTTCATCAATGCATTGTTGCTCAATTAATGCAAGAAATCTTGTCATATGATTTAGACATGGGTCAAGATATTCATTTTTGCTCACCTTATGACGATCTTCAAAATCTGGTTATAATACTGCATTTACTGCATTTGTTGTTGCGCCGCCTTTGCTTTGCACATATAAAAAGACCTTCAGGTAACCACTATTTCTTATTGTTTTCTTCACAAATATTGATTTTGCTGTGCTTCATTTACACTAGAGAGTTTCCAACAAAGGTTTTCGCACCTTCTTAAATTTGCAGGTATTCCTTTAGTCTGCTTAAATGTTTTGAATATTTATTTAGTCTGATTATGAGATGGTCAAACACCCTTGCTTTGTTTTGACTGTTATTCCTGCTGTGTTGCAAAATGACTGACTTGTATTGGTTATGTGGCTTCATAATGGTGTAATACTCATTCTATGTCAATAAAATGATAGGTATCATATTTTATGATGGAGTTGTTTTAGGTAAGAATTCAGCGTAAAGCTGCAAGGTTACTATAACAGTGGTCGCTTCCACATTTCGCGTTCTGCTTTCCACTATTCGCAATGCAGAAATAGGAACTTTGATGTTTTTTCTCACAAAATATTCTTTTCCGCTTTCCGCTTTTCGAGGTAGGAACGCTAAAAAAGTTGTTTATGTAAATAGAACTTGGGTAGCGATTCCACATTCTTCTTTCTGCAGTAAGGAATGGGGGAAATGTATTCCCGATTTCTGACTTCCGTCAATGCAAATTCTAGATTTTGAATTTATCTTGTCGATTTCCGCTTTCCCCTTTGGAAAATGTGGAAATCAGAATTTACATTTTCGAATATAACTTTCTGTGCTTTTCAACTTCCGCTTTCTGTTGTGCGCAATGTGGAAACAAGAAAAGTCTGGCGCACTTATTTTTCTGGAATGCAGAGATCAAGACTTTCATGTTTTTCTTTTCAAAGTTTTTTACTTTCGCTTTCCAAATTATGGAAGGCCACTCTAACAGGGGTCGCTTTCGCCTTCCACGTTCCGCATTCCGCTGTCCAGAATGTGGAAATAGGAACTTTGAAGTTTTTTTTTCTTTTCGCTTTCATATTTTTGAGGTAAGAAAGGTGGAAAAGTTATTTATGTAAATAGAACTTGGGTCACGTTTTGGCATTCTGCTTTCAGCAGTGCAGAGCACTATCAATTCTGCACCAAAACTTGGATAGCGTTTCCGCAGTGCGGAACGAGGAAAACATATTCCTGATTTCTGACTTCCATCAACGCGAATTCCATATTTTTAATTTATCTTTCCAATTTCTGCTTTCCACTTTGGAGAATGTGGAAATCGGAATTTACATTTTCAAATATAACTTTCCGTGTTTTTCGACTTCTGCTTTCTGCCATGCAAAAGGTAGAAGCCAGAAAAAAACTGTCGCACTTATTTTTCCGGAATGCAGAAATCAGACCTTTCATGTTTTTCTTTTCATAGGTTTTTACTTCCGCTTTCCGAATTACAAATTGCGGAATCCGAAATTCGGATACGTTTTTAGTTTAAATACATTTCTTTCTAACTTTTGCTTTTCGCTGTGCAAAAAGCAGAAGCCGAAAATGCCAAATCCAAGTTTTAGCATTAATATTTATAACAAATAATGAATAATAGTACATATTTAACATTTATAATAGATAATGAATAACAATAACCAGAATCATGAAATATGTTCATGCGAAATTTTGTTGTTGTCATATATGCATTTTAGTTAGATCACATGAATATGTTACATTGCAATTTTTTTTTGTTTTTTCATGCCCTCTTTCATTTAACTGGAAAATATAACCATCACGCTATGGAGACTATGCTAACTAAATATTCTATTTCACTCTTGCTACATGGTGTTGTCAACCTTTGCTCGCTGGTACAGGTCTCCTCATTAAACCAAGTGAACTCACTCAACTCATCATCTATTCGGTTCCGAATTTATATCTTAGACGGGCTTCACAAGCACGAGTTATTGCTTCCAACTATATATAGTAGTCTTGTAGAAACTGGACAACTAAAAGAAGGATCTATAATCAAAGTTACCAAATGTACATGCAACATTGTACATAGTGTAACGTACGTTTAATTTCCTTGTTGTCTTTCTCCACTTAATCAATTTCACACTATTCATGCATCCAAGGTTTTTCTATCCCATTGAACTCTAACATACTTCTCACAGGACTATCGCATTGCTTGCACTCGAATTTGTCACAGTGGATGCAACAATTATTGGAGATCATCATACCTTACCACTTACCTATACCTTCTCCCTCGCAAAGTTGTTCCTCTGCTCTAGTGAATCCTAGCTTAGTAGATGAAAACCCTGCCTTGGCTGCATCAACTATTCCATTCACAACACTCTCCTCTTTTAGAAAAGTTTGGAACATTCAAGGTCGAGTTATTGCTAAGACAAAGCTACATGAATATGGAAACCAATGAGGGTCTAGAAAAATATTTGGATTTGACATTGTTAATGCTTCACACGATGAAATACATATATCTACATTCAATGAATTAACACTCTCTTTGTATGACCAAATACAAATAGGAATAGTGTACATAGTATCAAATGCCATAGTGAAACCATCCAATCCAATTTTCAACCATTTGAAAAGCCATACTGAGATTTTCCTAGGTTCCTCCTCAACCATCCAACTATGCTTAAATGAATACCCCTTAATACCTTTATATTGCTTTAACTTTAAAACTATTCAGGAGACACAAACTATACCTATCAATTCTGTGGTAGACCTTTTTGTTCTTGTCTTTTCAGTTTCTCTTACATCCACAATATGAAAACGAGATGCTGTTGAGACTGTTAGGCACACTATTGGACTCCGTGACATGTCAGGATATAGTATTGACATAACACTTTGGGGAGAGCATTGCCAAATTGAAGGAGCCGAGCTTGCCAACATGCGTGGTTTACCTACACCTCCAGATGTAGCAATCAAAGACGGTCGTTGTACATATTTTAATGGAAAAAATGTTGGAACTATTTCCAACACTACTATTTTTATAAACCCAAAAATTGAAGACACTTCAATTCTCCAAAAATGGTTTCATGACAATGGATTTCATTCAGCATCACCATCTTTGAGCCAAAAATTCAATGCCTCTCATTTTGGTTCTTGTAAAATAATTACCATCAATGACCTACAAACTCTTCAATCATTTGAAAAACTTGTTTGGTACTCTCTTGTAGCAACCATCACAAATGTTAACATGGATGACTTTTATTTCCTTGCATTCCCTCTCTTTGTTGACGGAATACAATGCATGAACAAGATTGCCCACAAAGTTGGAGACATTTGGCATTGTGCTAAATGTGATGGAGAGTTTCTTGAATGTGAATACCGATATATACTAAAGGTTGACTTGGAAGATGCCAATGGATACCTTCATGGTGTGGATACCTTCATGGTTTGATAGCTTTTGATGATGCCACAAACCAACTCATGGGAATTTCTGCAAAATATTTGTGTCTTCTCTCAACTGAAACAACATCAATTGTTGAAATAGTCCAGAGGATCTGCAACAAAAAATTAATTCTTACTCTTTCAGTTAGAACATAGACCTTCTGTAGAGTTGCATGCCTAAAAGTTGTAATTGTCATGGTTGAAAACACATAAATGACAATTTTAGATGGACACATAAATATATAAGTTTTTTCAACTTGATACTTAACCATTCTTCATTGTTTATAATGAATGCTTTCAATTCTCAATTTTAACTCCTTGTTTCATTGTTCAACATAGTAGGGTATTTTTTTAACTCTCTTATAGCACCACTTTCTTGCAGTCTCATACTTCCAATGTACAAGCTATTACTTAGCATTTCTTATCTAAATTGTTGATAAAACCTATATAGTAGTTTTTAAATACAATACTATTTTTCTATTCTGTTTTATATAAAATAAACACCTTTGTTCTCTTGTTTCTGAGCAAAAATTTTCATTACTCTGTACATAACTATAATCACAGTTACTTTTTTTTCATATATACTTTCTCACACTACACTTTGTTCTTCTATATTGTTGTTTTCTTACAATTATCAAGCTAGCACTTGAAAACAAATTTTACTCCAGTTATATTATTTTAAGCTACATTCTTAGGTCCCCATATGCAATGAATTAACATTTGTTTTTTATCTTTTGCTTTATATCCATATAGTTTACAGTTAATACATATAGAAAATCTATCGCTGGCAACAATCAAAGCTTCTAGGTGTTTAACAAGTTTACAT
Source organism: Pseudotsuga menziesii (assembly GCA_001517045.1). NCBI lineage: Eukaryota > Viridiplantae > Streptophyta > Pinopsida > Pinales > Pinaceae > Pseudotsuga > Pseudotsuga menziesii. Next base: position 421,290 of record LPNX011030166.1, on the reverse strand, counting down.
TTTTCTTGTAGGAATTATGACAAATCATGACAATGAACAAGCCAATGCACGAAGAAGAGTTTTATATGCACAAAAAGAGATAAAAACAACAAGAAACAATGTCTTCTTTACATGCCTGCTCGTCTACCTATGGATATGTCTTCTTCAATTTCTCTTGCTGAACCTATCGGCACAGCTTCACTTACATCTCCTGTGCTAAATCCATTGAACAACCACCTCAATGATGGACATCAACGATTTCGTAAAAAAATGGACCAACTAGCTGATATGCATGTCTGCTCGATTTGCAAAGAATGTTACCCTAGTATTGTAACAAAAAACTTCCATGGTGTATACGCTTGTTCTTGTTATATCTAGAACTAAAAGGCCGTCGCTTTTCATTGGAAAACAATATGGTTCCGAGAAACCAACCAACTCTCATTGCAGTACTTACACAGGTTGAATAAATGCTCATTAGTTGTGCTAACCCAATCTTGCAAGTGACACATGCTCATGGTGGTCAATATAAATACTTTGGCCATACTATTTGCTTCCCCCAAGACATTTCCAATATTGCCACATACCTACCGCATTTAGTATCAGAACTTGACATCCTCGTTGTTTGGAAATGCAATTCTACAAACAATCCATATGAACTGTTTGTTAGTCGAACACATGTTCTTGCTGCCCTTCAATTCAAAATGGAAAATGACCCATACTACAAGGATGTACAAGTCAACCTAATTGCATTAGCTTCTTTGCCTCTTATTTCAGTAGACATTTCACCTTTGATTCCGCATCTTAATAGAAATGATACATTATCTCATCAACAAAGCTTGTCCTGTATAGTTCAACCACCAAATTCATTTGAACCCTAGGAATTGGAATCCTCATCATTTATTTCAACACAAACTAATGCTAGAACTAAGGTTGAAGAAATTAGACAGTTGCTACACATACCAAATATCCCACTACCACCTTCCATTGATTTCCCCCCTATAGAAATGTCCCCTATCAATGAGTACAACACAGAAGGCCTTCTTTCCACGTATTTTCTAACTTTGTTTCCCACAGGTACATCAATGTTATTACAATTACGCATTCATGAGGTTGATATGCATGAATATGCACTTCCCGTCATTCGCTATCATGACAACATATTTGGCCAACATCCTCGCTTCTGATACTACATATATAATCTAATTATGATCATTGAAGTAATGCTATTGCCTTTGTTTTTGTCAAAAAAAATCTTGAAGATACACTACCTCCCACAGTACTTATGCTTTTCAACCAATTGCAAGAAATGCCTAATGAGAAAATTGGTGAGTGGGTCGCAATATTTGGGTCTTCATTACGTGGAACACATTCGTATTGGAACAAAAGTAGAGCTGAACTGACAAATATGATTAATCAATAAGGTACACCAACGTTCTTCTTCACCCTTAATGCAGCTGACACAAAATGGCCAGATTTGCATGCTCTAATGCTTGCTAAACGCCCTACTGGTTCAGCTCAATACTATCAATGGAAGGTTCACAACATCATATCAAATCCACATATTACATCACAATACATGCACAATAGATTCAAAACATTTCTTCAAGAGGTGCTTCAAAAAGGTTTTCATATAACAAATTCTTGGTGCAGGTATTATACCATCAATTCCTTCTTATTTTTCTCTTCATATTTTTCACTTTATACAATTTAATTATAATATATGTTTTTTCCTCGCATGTAGATATGAATGGAAGAATATAGGATCCACACACATTCATGGTTTTATTTGGTTGGAAAATGCACCAAATATGGACACGTTAGATTGGGAAGATGATCTTGTAGTTGAAGCTGCAAAGATTTTTTTTGACACATATGTGACAGATTGGAATCCTCGTAATTCCCAGCTGTCCAGATCTGGGTCACACCATTCTACTACATATGATCCATGCAGTCTTGCATCACCATTGATATTTGCATCAAACTACTCATCTGACTATGAAGAACTTGTCAATTTTGTTCAAAGGCACACCAGATGTTCAGAGTCAAATTGCCTTCACAAAAAAGGAACATATGTTCAATGTCACTATGGTTTTCCATATGAGCTACAAGCTACTTCTTCATTATTCATTGATCCAAATGGAAGGAAAACCTATAATCCTGCGCCAAGAAATGATTCCTTTCTAAATATTCACAACCCTACCATGCTTTCAATATGAAGGGATAATGTTGATTTCCAAACTTTTATTTGTAAACATGCTGTTCTCAAATACATTTCAAAGTATGCATAAAAAACAGAGCCAAAATCAGAAACCTACCATGCAATTCTCTCTCGCCTTGCACATGCTGCACCAAGTGACAACCCCATTCTTAAACCAATCAAACAATTCCTTGCACAAACAGTTGCAGAAAGAGACATTAGTGCACAAGAGACGTGTCACATGCTGCAAAAACATCCTCTTGTGCTTTGTAGCCATCACTTATTTTCCCTAAACGTGACAAACTGTCTTCTGCCATGTTTCTAATGACAGTAATAACACCCCTCCAACACCACCTTCATTTTTTCTTGAATGAAAAGACCAATTGCTCTTGAACATCTAACTCTGCTTGAAGCTGCTTGTTGTTGGTCTTTCTTGCCTAATAGGAAAAAAATCCATGGAAACAAAACTTGCATGACAATATTGTTAGAGTCTATCCACATTTCACTTCCATTCCTCTCTTTGAATCTTCATCTTTTGAACCATTTTGTTGAACTTCTTCTATACAAACCTTTTCGGTCTATCCCTCACGATATTGGAACTAGAACTTCCGAAATTATTTCTCATTGGCATGACATTAAAGGCACATATGTTATGTGGCATATTGAACGAGCAGAAGAAGAACCCTCTACACCTCTATCCAATGATTCAAACTCTGATGCTATTACCTTTTTGTTGCCCCATACCATGGGTGAATGGGAACTTCTCTCTCAAATGCGACCATGCAATAACATCCAATGTGATGACCTTGAAATGCTTGGGCATCGTGAATTTGAAAAAAATCACAATTGGTCACATAACAATATAACCACCCATTTGCATGAGACAACGACATCATTCATTGACCTCAATCGCTTGTCCATCCAACTACATGAAGACACCCCATCCTTCTCCAATTCTCCTAATTCCTTGTCTCCCACACAACATATAGCCTTTGATCTTGTCATGTCCCATTTCAGAAACACTACATATACTCAACTACTAAAACTGGTGATTCAAGATATTGCAATCACCGTAAAGTCTTAGCTCATATCTTTCCTGAAATTTGCACTTCAAACTGCATTTGAACAAAGTGCCTCCCCACTTCTTCTCCTTGTTCCAACTGGTGTTGCTACTTTTAACATACATGCATCTACAATACATTCCTCTCTTCAAATACCCACTGGTGAAATGCATCCTCTTGAAGGCCAATCCCTTTCAAAACTTCAAGAAGAACTTTGCCATATTCGCTATATTCTCATAGATGAAATGAGCTTTATTGGACCAAAAATGTTAACTCAAATTGATGCACGCTTACATCAAGATTTCCCCTTGCAGTGTACAATCCCATTTGGTGGTTTCTCCATAATTCTTCTTGGAGACTTCGGACAATTGCCTCCTGTAAAAGACATCCCCATGTATGCAGGATCATCCGTTGGAACTTCTGTTTGGTGTACATTTGATACTTTTATCACGCTTGAAAGAATTTTTTGACAACAAGGAAATAGTCCTTCTCAAATTTCCTTTTTCCAACTCTTGCTAAACCTTTGAAATGCAACACCAATTGTTCAAGACTGGGAACTCCTAATGACAAGAACAACCTCATGCCTTTCACATGTCGAAAATTATTCGTTTGAAAAATTTATCCATTTGTATCCCACAAATAGCTCTGTTGCATTGCACAACAAACACATGCTAAAACAACTTAATATGCCAATTGCACATTGCTTTTCAGAACAAAGGAACAAACATGCCCATAAATCCATTGATTGCGAACAATTGGCATTAAAGGTCCTTCTTGCTATTGGTCAACAAGTCATGTTAACTGCTAATTTATGGGTTCAAGCAGGACTTGTTAACGACTCACTTGTAAAAGTCATGATATTATCTACAACTCAAATGAGCAACCTCCTACCTTGCCATCGTTTGCTGTTGTCAAATTCCTCCATTACAAAGGACCCTTATGGGATGCTTCTAATCCTAGTTATGTTCCAATATCTGCAATAACAAGAGGATCCCATAGACAACTACCACTTCGTATGGCATGGGGTTTAACAATTCATAAAGCCCAAGGTATGACCCTACAAAAAGTAACAATATATATTGGAAACATTGATATACAATGGCTTACATTCAATGCAATATCAAGAGTTACATCTCTTTCAGGCCTACGCATTTCTCCACCTTTATCTTTTTCCAGATACTCTCGAATGCAAGGCAATTGATATGTCCAATGTAGGAAACAATAGGAAAGCTTACTTGCTTCAAAGTCTTTAAAACCAAATTGTGGTTGAAGCTTCTCATTGTCTCCTGTATAAATGTACCGTTTTTATTTGGTCACTTGTTGGTGTAAAATATCTACTTTTGTTTCCATAAAGATGCAAGAAAATTTGAAATATCTGTCTTCTAGACTAAACTGTCTCAACAAACTCAAATAGTAACTGTACAAGTTTTTAAGTAGCCCACCTATGATATATAATTGATAACTAGGAAATAATTACTCAATGCACATTTTATATGTCAAGATTGTAATGCAAACTCAATACATAAATCAACACAATTAATACATCCGCATCCTATAATCAATATAGCACAAATATTGAAGAATAACTCAAAATTGATGAAACAAATTTAATAAAAAACCATAACACATTACATAACTAATAGTGTTATCTTATTCAATTGCGAAGCATTACAATGTTTCCAAAACTATAAAGATTTTCTGATATATCTTTCATTGTTGTTCTTCAATACTGGTCATTGGAAAACTGTTCTTTAGGGTTTCAATGATCGACTCCCCACTTGACTAAATCGATATACAACATGAAACCAGGTTTTGATAATTGAAAAAGATAAAGGTAAAAGTGATTTATTTTCTTAACACACAACTATTCAAGTTAGCATCGGTCTCTACAACCAACTTGAAATAAATCTCAAAGCAAATATTGTATAAGGTTTATGAACATGCTTAAAAATATTCATTACATCCAAGAAGTAATACTAATTAAAGACATGAACATAATAAATGACATAAATTGAACAAAAAAATTCATTTATGATATATGAAATAGAAGAAAACAAATTTATATATACCAGGTAACATTGCTTTAACATACCAGTGATAATCAACAAGCCAATAAAAATAGAAGAATAACTATAATTTGCTAACAAACATTTTATAAACAACCACGAAAGAAACCATGAATAACTGTAATTTCATTAACATGTATGACATTCACACATTCCTATGCTTAGTCTCCAAACAATTGCTCTCCCCTACTTGGAAAATTTTTCCCTTTAAATAACATTACCAAGTATAACAACAAAAAAGATATTCCCAGCATGTAGGGTTACAAGATCAAACAGTTTAATTTTGACCAAGGAATGAATGCCACTTGGCATCTAATTCCATGAATAAATCAATTTCTCGAGATTTAGCCTGTTCCAGATGTATTTTTTCCCTCAAAACCTCGGACGCAATCTCCCTCTTCTTCACCGTTTTCCATTTACCAACATAAACCTCTATCCTAACTATCACAGAATAAGGTATCTCGATCCAACTCGAAATCTCTTCCAGCTTAATCTGAGTCAAATCCTGAATTATCTTCTTGGATACAACAAAATATTATTTAACTTCATTTAATTTTATCTTGGGGGAATATGCTTCTTCAATCGGTTCTAGCATAGGAAACCCTAAGAAATCGAATAAAACATCTGAAGCTTTCCACCTACGCTTGCAGGATTCCTGGCCATATTCGATGATGCTTCATACTGCATTGCAAATGCTTCCCCAAGTTTCAAAAGTCAGTCCGACATTCTTAACTTGAAGTTTATCCATTATTGGAATATCCTTTTCTTTGTCTCTCATATGTATTTTCCAGCCAGTCACATTTTCCAATGCCTTCATTACCACAAATTTTCGAGTATCATGATCCTCGAGGACATGTGATTGTTCTTCAAATGTTTTGTGTAGTTCCTGTATTTCACACAACCCTGTATACAAGATGGTCATGCATTGATGATACTGCTCATTTACCCTACAAGCCAACTGTTTAAATTCTTCAACTATTAATGTTGAAGGTGATGAAGCAGCTGAAGATATTTGTAATTGTTTTAGTTGATTCTCTAGGGTATAATTGTGATCAGCTTCTTGCTTGTTGACAACCTATAATTTCTCAAGTTGATGCTTCACACTCTCATTTTTTCCAATTGTGTATGTTTATCTTGATGCTCTTCTTTAAGGAACTTAATATCCTTAAGGTGACATGCCTCAGATGCATCCAGATCCTTTCTTGCTTTATGTAGTTCCTTTTCCTTACTGAAGAGATCTTTAGTCAGTTGCGACACTAAGTTATAGTTAACACTTGAAAAAGCTCCAATAGCAGCTGACGTATCTAATGCTCCTTGCTTTTCATTGGGATCATCAGTTTTCCAAACAATTTTATCAAGTGCAGACACATGCTTGAGCATGCCTTCTCTTGTCCTCTTTGAACCTTTCTTCAAAATGCCCTTTTGCTTCTTGCTCCAATAATATTTCCCTAAGAAAACAACTGCATCTTCTCCAAAATCTGCTATCTCTTATGTATATGAAACAACTTCTTTTTCAGGTAAGCTTGTTGACTGAGGTCATGATTGTGACACCGAAATTTCTACATTAAGAGGAGAAATGCCCAAGGCCAAAGGAGAGAATATAGATATGAGGGAAGTGGAAGAAGGAGGAATAGAGTTTTTGGTTTCTATAGAAGGGAGAGTAGATATAGAAGGATTTTCCACATGGAAAAAAGGGATACGAAAAGATGTGGTGGGAGGCTCAGATGTATGGGGAATCGATGAAACACATAGAGAAGGAGGGGGAGTATTAATAGGAAATTTTGCTGATACTAATGGGTCTCTACAAGTTTCCTCAACAATAGGATTTAAATCCACATGGAAAAAAGAGGATGAAAAAAATAAAGCATGAAAAATATCTCCTGAAAATTCTGAAACGGGGATAGATGATGTCTTCGAGGTAACAATATTGACAGGACAAGTGGGGTTTCCAGTCTCCTTATCTAGATCACTATCAATTTCATGGATCTCAATCTTACGCTCAGATTTAGGGTCAACCTGTCGAATCAGAGAAGTTTGGAGAGGCAGTTGCTCTTGAAGGATAGGTGGACCTATTTGCAATGCCTATTGATCCATGGCTACCTGTTGAGGTATTTGCTTTGTTTGAACCACTAATGCTTCAAGAACTTCTGGTTGCTGACAAACAAGCTGAGTTTTATTCTTCTCTGGCTCAGCTTCAGGCTCCTCAACATATGTTTGAAGTTGAGCACTGAGCTTGGCAATACCTAGTTTAAATGCTTCCCCTCTTTGAAGAGCTTCCATCTCTTACGAAGACTGACCACTACCATCGGTTTCTATGACAACTTTTCCTTTCTCTTTCGACTACAATCCTGGGGCAGAAGCTACTATTGCTTGTTGTATTGCTTCTCTTTCCATGTTTTCCATATCAAGCTTATCCTCTGCTTGAAATTTCGATCTTCTAATATAAAGGGTCATTTCCTTAATTTCTTTTTGATGTTGGAAAACATGATATTTTACCTCTAAATTAGTGATCTTTTCCAGTGCTTCTCGAAAATCAACAAATCCCATGTACACGGAATCATTTGGCAAATCTTCATGTGTATAATTCAACTTAGCCTTTTCTTGAGCAAAAATGATAATGAGGAAAGCCTTAGGATCATGCATCCTTTTGGAAGCTTCTCCCAGTTTCATAATTGTAATCTCCTTACCCAACTCAGTTTCATGGGTAGAATTCTATATAACCAAACAATGTAGAGACATAGGAAACCTAGGCCAACCCTTCTTCTTGTTCTCAGCCAATTTTGGATAAGCACCATCAATGAGCATTTAAAAAGCAAATTTATATAAAACCATTCGGTCTGGAATAATTCTGGGAAACAAATGGATGGTATTGCTTCCCCTTTTATGAAATAAGAGAAATATTCACCGAAGCACCTATCTCCATGAAGACTAATTAAAGCCCTGGATTTTGCTAAAAATGTCGTAGCATCGACTTTAAAACTATTATGATACATGGACCCTAAGAAAAGGTCGCAGATGTCATATATATGACGAAAAAAATTATCCTCCCACATGTCAGAACAATAAATATGGGCTGCTAGTCAATTCTTCTTCCAATTCCAACCTAGATCAGGAAATGTCAATGTTGCACAAAAAACGTCCATGACATAGGCCGACATGTAAAACTGCGGTTTTTTACTTGATGCAACTTTCAGGTATTTTTCAATTTGCTGCTGCAAGTTAACAGATAATATTTGAGCCCAATTGAACGACTCACCTGTAAGAATAATCTGATGGGCTGCCGAAACCCACTCTTCTTTGAAATATGTGCAATTTGCCTCACCATATAATCGACAGAACATAGCGGCCAGTAGTGAAAATGGTTCCCTAAACCATGAAGTAGGATAGCCAATACCTCGTTGTGGAGTAAACACAGTAGGGTTTGCCATCCATGATTTTACCACTTGTTCGTAATTTAAATGGGACACTACTTCATCAAGGAACTTACAATTTAGTAACTGTTTCAATGAGAGCGTAATCCTTAGCAAAAATTTCAGGTCTGAACGAGGCCACAAAAATGCCAATGTAATAATTGAAAACTCGCTCTTCAGGATTAGCATGGTCGAGTTCCCACTTCACTGCGTTTGTGTAGGGCATAAATGGTGGTCTAGCGACAATTAGATGGAGCTTTGAACTCTTAATGCTGATGTAAGTCGGCTGATCATGAGGAATAGCCAAGAAATCATCATTATCAAAAATTAAATAAATTCTCGACCAGTCCAAATATAGGTTTTTTAGAAATTCGCCCACTAGCGTCTATAAAGATTTTGACATTTGGGTCCTTGAACCTTTATTCTTGTAGAGCCGTTTTTGACCTTGTGTTTCTGGACATGGGAAATGCCATTTATGCTCGAAATTTTGGAAATCTAGTCAAAACTTACTAAAGTGTACGAATAACAACATAAATGGTTGTAAGAACTTAACTTATTGATAGAAACCTTCCACAAGCAGTGACAGATGTAAGGTGCAGCAAAAAGAAATCATAGTAAAAATCAATAGGAATAGTAAAATCGCAGATAGAAAAAAAAGTAAAAACCTAGAAAATTCAATGAAACTATATAGCCAAAACCTCGACGACAAAACAAATCTAGACCGTGGATTTAGGGAAAAATAAACGGATGAGATAAGGGCGGTGTTGTAGCTACAACAGATCCCATGTATTATTCAATAAAACATGGGAGCCCCAATTTTTATATGCTAAGGTAATGTTTGGGTTCTTTAGTATCCTTAGGGTTCTCATGCTATTTATCATGGTTTCTATGTATTTTCCAAATTTTCACCTAGTTAACATTTTTAAAATTTTATGCATGTTTCTTATGTTTTGGTGAGCTACAAAAAGAACTAACTTTTCCCCAAAAATTGTGTATTTCCGCAACCCATAACCCGTAGCCCACAATGCGGATTGTAGGAATTTGATTTTATGTTTGCAAAGTTTTCGGTCCCACAACCTGCAATGCGAATTGCGGAGCGAAATGTTTTGGTGGGGTGTGAAAAGAACTAAATTTTCCCCAAAAATGCATATTTCTGCAACCCGCAACCCGCAATGTGGATTGCGGGAATTTAATTTTAGGTTTGCAAAGTGTTCAGTCCCGCAACCCGCAACTGCAATGCAGAATGCAAGAGCGGAAGCATTTTTTATGAGTGTAGTTTGTCATCCCACATCCGGAAACCCGCATCCTGCGAATTGCGGATTGGGGATTGCGGGAAGTAGTTAGATTTAAAATTTTTGTTATGTGTTTCGGAAACCCACAACCCATAATTTGCGGGATTGCGGATTTCGAAAAGGGATCAATAAAATTTCGCTATTTTGTAATCCCACATCCCGCAATTGTGGAATGCGGGTTGCAGTTGGTGAATAAAATTTAAATCTCGCATTTTGATCCTGTATTTTGCAAGGTTTAATCNTATGTATATATATATATATATATATATATATATATATATATATATATATAAGCAGGTCCTTTATATTTTCTTTACCATTTTTACTGTTATGAATTAATTTGTTGCGTGGGTTTTCACTGCGATTTTTTACCAGAGAATGTTTTTTATAGTCCTGGTTGATTTCAGGTTGGTTTCTTACTTATTTATTTATTTTAATTGTTTACTGTCGCTTTGTTTGAATTAGTCTTGATTTCTTGCTTATGCATTTAAATAGAGTTTTTCAGTTTCAAGAATAGCTAGAACCACTCGCTACAAAAGCACCCACAAAGACATGCTGACAAAAGACCCAAACTTTGGATTTTCTTGGACACTAGTGGTAGAGTCACTGAAACTTACCAAATTTACTAGCCTAGAATCTACTCAATTTTTGATAATGATGACCTCTCAGACCTTCAAAACGACCAGTCAGCTTATCAGAAAATTAGCGATTTTGGTCTACATGTCATTGCTGCTAGACCCCCTATCCTCCCTTACACTGACCCATTCAAATGGATTGTGGACAACGAAAACCCTAAATACTGGTCCTTTAATGATAACACATGGTTACAGTTGGCCACTTTTCGTCTAGAGGTGTTTACCAGAGCTTATGGTCTAAACCGTCTATACAACCCCTCAACGGAGAGTTTGCGCAATCCTCAAAAAATAGGTACAATTTAAATGAAATGCTAAAATCCTAGATGAATGAACCTAATAAGTTCTCGCCGAGGCTTGACGACCTGTACCCTGTCACCTCGTTTAGGGAACCTTATTCTTTACTGGCAGCCATGTTATACAGGCTTTATGGTCTTCCCAATTGCTCTATTTTTAAATCTAAATGGGCTCTAGTGGCCCATCACATCCTAACTACTGGTGAATATTTCCCATGGGATTATATCTTGTCACTGGAGCTTAAAACAACTATCCAGGATTATCAAAAAGCTACTACCCGAAAGAAGCCCAATTTCTTCTTTTCGACCTTTATCATTAATGTATTTTGCACAGAGTTCCAATATCCCCACTTGGGCTGGAACTGGACCTTACTAGCCCCTCCTATACCAATTTACTATTTGAAATTGCGGGATAACAACTATATGACTTTGTTCTATGACATCCGTGAACACTTGATGGGAACCATTTATTTCAAGATATTCAAAGTGGAAGCTCTTATGTTTTCAGTTGAAGCCACAACTCTCATTGCCACATTGGGTGACTAGTATGTTAGCAATTCTTTTTCATATATTAGAGTTTGGGGTTGAAATATTGTTCATATGTTGCCCAAGATAGGTCCTGACAGGATGGTTCTTGAAGAGGTCTCTTTCTAGACCGTCACTAATGGTGTCTACAGGAAACTTGTTGCTCCTAAGAGAAAAGGCTGGCCTAAATTTCCTCTGAATCTTGGATCATTGGTCGTACCGACTTCAACTTGGGATACAATGTTAGGCGATCAAATAACCTCTTTGAAGCTTGGATTTTCTCTTAAAGGAGACATGACCCTAAGGGGTTTCTCGATGCCCACTATAAGAAGAACCATATCAAGGGTGGGTATGTTCATGAAGCAAAACTTGATGACTCTATTTACTAGGGGGTGAATACATTTTCTCAGGTCCTGGACAAGGCTAAGAGAAAAGAGGAACAAAGCCACATTTACAACATCAATAGGAGTTTAAAGCTAGGATTCTAAACTACATAGCTATGGAACTTGATCTACTTGAAAAGGTGAAGAAGGATAGGGAAGAGAAGGAAGCACAACAAACAAAAGTTCTATCAGTAGTCACTTATATAGATGGGAATAAGGGAAAATATCCTATGGAAGATCTTCCACTGGTGACAGTTTCTCAGCAACTGAAGGCTCTCATGCATACTTCTCAACAATCAAAGCAGAAATTGGCACATATAACTTATGTATTGGATAATCAAGCAACTGCAACTGTTAAGCGTATTTCTGACATTCAGGCGACTACTATAGTTACCCAGGTAAGTGATGAACAAGTAGGAATTGATATTAATCCATTTGAAAAGCAGAGGATTCAAGTGACTTTTTCTCAGATACCCACCATTGATCTTATTGAATCTGATGCTGAAGAAGAAATGCATTCAATTGTGCCTGTCATCGAGGAAGTGACTCAGCCTTTATAGACATTTGCAGATTTGTTGAGTGATAATGGAGTGGAAGATTCCATTCCACATCCCCAGATCCCAGAAACTACTTCTTCTCATGTTTCATCAACTGGAGAGCTCCTCCTCTCATCCATCCACACTCTTTCCACTTTTCCTGCTGGGGTGACCCCATCATCCTCATTATCCCAGCTCTATCACTCTTGATCTCACCACATGTTTCCATACCAATCAGCCCAGATCGATATCCCATTCCTCCATCCACTATTGTAGTAACCCTGTCTTTCGCTATCCCTCTGCACTTACCCTCATTTTTTTTTCATCTTCTGCTATTTCTGAGCGGGTTATATTAACTTCATCATCACTCTCAACCATTAACATTGGTATTCCACTATTTGGACCCTCTACTCAGACCCTTTCTCCAATCTATGAACCCACAATTGATCAGAGCCTCTCCTCTCCCTTCTCTACTTCCCACATTACCATGCCTATGCCACCTCCCACCATTACTTAGACATCCTCACTGGTTTCAATAGTGAGTGGAACTTCTTTGTTTACTCAGTTAATGGATGAGTTTGATGAAGACAATGTAGTCCCTCTTGGAGATTACTTTTATAGCAGGTCGTCCAAGGCAGTGGTTTGGAAAGGAAAGAAGAGAAGTAGGAATCATGGTGATTTGTCTACACCTGCCACCAATCAAATAATTTGGAATCAATAGTCTGGTGACCCTCAGATTGATGCAGTGGATTTAGCCACAGTTTTGGGTGCTTTCACAGGTGCCAACCTTGATGCAGTTCTCACACTGAACAAGGAGTTTGACAAAAGGAAAGAAGAAATCAAGAGGTTGGAGGAAGAACTAGATGAGGTCAAGAGAGCATAAGATTTAGGTAGAAAATCTGGAGAAAGCATATGAATACCAGTTTAAAGAGTTGCAACTCAAGAATGCCTCTCACCAGGATGAATTGCAGAATGAAAAAACTACAAATGCCACTAATATCCAAAGGATAGACTTGCCGGTAAAATAGTGTGAAGATGCAACTACAAGTGCAACTTCCTCTGCATTCTTTAGGTTCTCTCAGCAGGAGTTTCAAAATTTGGCTATCCAGGTCAATCAGGAGCATCATGAATTAATAACTAAAATGTTTAGGACCCTGGATGAAATTTTTGAGACTTATGTTGCTTTTCAAAAAATGTCTGTCACCTTGGAGGAACAAAAATCCAAGAGACAACATGCCTCCAAAGCTTATGATGATATTTTGGATTGGAAAAGGTATATGAAAGACAAGCCAGAAGGTATCACTACCCTCATCAATTTTCAGTTGAAGAAGGTCAGAATTGTTCTGCATGCTTGGCTCGATTTGAATGAGATGATTGAAGAGTCCATCCAGAAAGCACGGGCAATTTACGGGAGAAGATGGTATGTAGTTGATAACATCATGGAGATACTACACTTCCTTTCCATGGAGCTGATTGAGAATGCTTGTCCTCTGAAGTTAATTATTGAGCAGGTGGAATGTAGATGTGAAGAAGCTAAGGAAAAGATTAATGGACTTGACCATATCAGCATCGGAGATGTCGATTAGTTGATAAGGAAGCCACTTACTATGCAAGGAAAGATCCACATTTTCATCCGCCTTTGGCATACGTTAGCCACAAATGAAATGGAGAACTTTAGGTGCGATGTTCAGCTTGGGTTTGAATCTGCCAATTACCCAAACATAGACAAATTGTTGAAGATCTGGATGAGGTGGCGAGATTATTTTGGTCACTAATTCTATATGGATTTTATCATCCGAGTTTCATGGGGATTCATTCTTTTGTAATAATTATTTAAAGGGTAGATTTCTCATGGACTAGGGGGATTTTCTGGAGGGAGAAATCAACACAAAGGATTGAAGATACTTTGTTTACTCCAGAGTTTGTAATTTCTTGCAGACCTATATTAATATAGCTATGTTATTCAAGTTTATTTGATAAATATTGGTTCTCCTTTGCATATTATTCATTGTCACTGTCTAACTCATTTGCAAATTATAAGCACTGATCTACAGTTTATGATTTGTGCATCTATTTTAAAATGATTTTTTTTAATTAAAACTTTTATCTATTTCTGCAAATGATTCTACAACAAATACTATAATCGATGTTAATTTTTCAATTGACATTTTAGACACAAGTTAATCTTGAATGTTCTGAATACTTAACTTATTGTTAATCAATTTTAATTGATCAATAGTAATTTGAGTTGATAAGTTATTAAATCTCTTTCACATTTCTGTTAAATTGATTGACATACTTATCTGTTTTCCAACTTCTGTATTCTGCAATGAAGAAAGCGGAATGCGGAACTTCGATATGAAAATAAAAGGTGACAATTAGTTTTGTGAATTTTGCATTCCGTACTGCAGAAAGTGGAACTCTAAACGACAAAACAAATTTTATTAAGTAAAATCAGTAGATCGTTCATTTAGTGGCAGAAACACTAAATATCTTTACCCTCTCGACGTTCCTTTGCACCTCTCGGTGCAAATGCTAGTAGAAAATACATGCATACAATAGTATGGATTTAAAACAATGTACACCTCAATTTTTTTTGGAATTGTAATACAATTATCCTTTTACTACTTATCTTTGAAAACCTTGTATATTCAATAAATTCTTCTTCAAATCTAACATTCTTTTTACTAATACCATCACATGATCAAGATTTTTTTAAAGATTTGTATGCGATAAATTTTCAATAGAAGATCTTATCCAAGAAGTGCTTTAACACTACACCCATTCACCCTATATTTTATGTCCTTTGGGCCATCACATGCTTAAGTTAGTCATTTATAAATATCATTATTTAATTAGAAAATAATACATTTAAACATTATTTATAAATTATATTTTATGTCCTTTGGGCCATCACATGCTTAAGTTAGTCATTTATAAATATCATTATTTAATTAGAAAATAATACATTTAAACATTATTTATAAATTAAAATAAGTATATTTTTAGAAGTTGTTTTATTTCTTTGATATTTATTGTAGTTTGTGAGAATGATATAAGTTTAAGAATAAAATATGTTTTAATTTTTCAAGATATAACTTAAAAATTAGTAAATCTATTTTTCTAATAATAATAATATGAAAACAATGCTCATATTGTAAGGTTTGTTAATTTACTTTGTATATAATAAAATGACTCCGTTCATAATTTTTAAATGTAAATCATGTTAAATCAATCTAAATAAAACTTTTATAGTTAAAAATTGATAAAAAATTATATATTATTAACTTTAAATTTTTATTAATAAAATAATTTCTTAAAATAAAATAAATAACCTACTTTTAAATATATTTTTTTCTAAATTTATTTTATATACAAGAAAAATAATAATATAAAATAAGTTTATAAATTAAATATATAATATTTCTCTATATATGACTGACTCACGTGACCAGAGCAGAAACACTCAACTTCATGTAAGAATGAATATTGCATTATTAAATACTAAATCTTAATATAAAAATATATTAAAAACTATATTATTAATTTGACAAGAGCACGAAGACTCAATCTTAATATAAAAATATATTAAAAACTATATTATTAATTTGACAAGAGCACGAAGACTCAAGTTGATGGAGGAGTGAATAATACACTATTAAATACTAAAGTTTATATAAAAAAATATTATTAATTTTAATTTATAATTAATTAAATTATAAGAGAATATTAATCATATTATTGAAAATATTACCATTTTAACATTATGATAAAAATATTTGATTTTTAAGTTTAAAAAAACATCTTATATGTACTTTTATAACTAATCTATATTTAATAATTATTTTTGTGACTTATGGACTACCGAGCCTAGTGTTGGAATTTCAAGACGTTTTGCTAGTTGGAAGGCATTTTCCGTGTCAAATACTTCGAAATATTTTGAGAAAACGTGCGATTGAACGAGTAAACATTTTCCTAAATGTATTTTTGAAGTTCGATGATTTCTATAAGGTGTTACTAAGTTTTTTATTAGTTTTTCTGAAAGGCTGAACTTTCAAATTTATTGCTAAACTCAAATTTTAATTGCTGGTAATCATGAATGCTCTTGGGTGTATATTGCATAATGTTGGTGGACGTCATTTATTAGTTTGTGTTATTTTTGGTAGGTAATTTTGTTAGATTTTTTTTAAGTATATAATAAAAAATAATGTTTTCATTACTTAAATTTTTTAGTAAAATTTTATTAACGAAAGAATTCTACCTTGATAATTGAAAGGTAACATTTTTAATGAAACATCCTATAATACGAAAAATAAAAGCTAAAAAAAAAATTAATCCAAAAAATAAAGATGAAATGAAATTCCAACCTTGTAGACTTTTTTTTTTTCAGAAGAAAAATAGTCGTTCCTTGATATTTATTAAGAAACAAAGGTAACTAGTACAAAAACGTGATATGTGTATCACATTAAAGCTGAGAGAGAGAGAGCTACATACATTCTCTCAAAGGAGATCACTCTCGGAAGGAGACCATACTATGCCATTCTCTCAAAGGAGACCCATCCATCATATCCACAGAAAGAACTTAAAGAACCCAATGAACTTATCTAAGGAAGCACTAGGGGTGAGAGAGAAAACTCCAACCCCTAAGGGAACATGAAACGAGAATACAATCCCACAAGAATATGAAAAAAGGAACCCCCAACTCAAAAAACAAATATGAGTGGGCTATCTAACTCAATGGAAAACTCTTAAAAGAGTTGAATAATGCCTTCCACAATGCTATATCCTTATAAAAGTTCCGAGAAGGAGAGAACGCCAACCCTTAATGAAAGTGCTTCCTTGGATAACCGGTCTAGACTCTTATTGTGCTCTCTGTAGATATGTTTGACATCAAGGGAGAGAAAAGCAAGTTTAATATCATTAATGCGGTCACACCAATAATCCAATTTCAGAGCAGATAGCGACGCCATAGATTTTTCCCAATTAATAACCACAGATGAATCTCCGTAAACATGGAGAGAAGGCAGACCCATTGAAGTAGCAATGAAAAGTAAATCCCAGAGGTCCAATAACTCGACTCTAGTATTGGTGCTGGGGCCACATCCCATTTTGAAATGAAAGGCATGAGACTGATTAAGAGCAAGTGTAAATCCAACTCCACCAATCGAGGAGTCAACAACCCCATCGAAGAAACCAGAAGGGTAAATGATGATTAGAGGAGATCTAATAGCCCTTAGCTTTCTTTTAGGTCTTGCCACAGGGTAAGATGAGATTTGCTCCACTATTCTAATACATAATGAGACAGAATCCAGACTCTGAACCTCAAAGATGCAGAATTTGCGGTCGGATCATATAATCCAAATGTAGAACAAGGGAAAATAGTGATAGTCCTTAGTCCGCATGAACCAACACTAAAGATTCTCCATAAGAGAAGGCTTAGACCAAGGAAATACAAAACATACTTGGAGCAAAGTGATTCTCTCACTGCCTGAGCAAAGGAACATGATACAAAAAGATGGTTCACATTTTCCTTGTCAGCATTGCATAAACAACACCTATTATGACCAGCCCATCCTTTTCTTACCAAAGAGTCCCAAGTAGTGACGCGGTCTTCCAGACAGAGCCAAATAAAACAACTGATTTTAATCGGAATTCACCAAGACCAAATCCGTGAAAACAACTTATCCTACGATTTTGACAAAAAAGAGGAAACAATAAGATCATAAGCAAGAGTGGCTGTAACTTTACCATTGACCTTATTATGCATCCATAGTAAAGACTCATGATTGTTAGTAAATTTTATCCCCCTCGAGATAATCCATTTATGAATAGGGTCCTTTTAGTCCTCCAACTGCCACCCAGGTCTAAATCATCCACAGTAAACCAATAAGAGTGAGTTGAATCTCCTTCACCCCTATTGCACGCCTGCTTGAGCATATTGATGCCATAATATGAGAGATAAGCCCACATCTCTTCAGAGAGGATAAACATAGAGTTTAAGCCAGAGATAGGATCAATTCCCAACTTTATACTATTTCCATTACCCACTTTCAAGCCCAGTATGTAGCTTAACCATGAAAGAGACCTTATGAAACCATTCCAAAAGAGAGAGGAGCCATTGACATAGAAATTCTTCCTTCTCAACCAACCTTCAATTGACAAGTTTTTGAGGTATTTACCCCTTATCACATTATTCCAGAGACCTGATCCTTTCAATACCATCCAAAGACTCTTGGGTCTGAGCGCCATACCAAACCAATCCAAGTTTTTAATGTTCCAGCCACCATAATCATAAGGCCTCGAAAGAGTCTGCCAGTCCACCAAGTGCCTTCTATGCTTGTGATCCGAACTACCCTAAAGAAAAGAGAACATGCTTTGAAGTAGATTGTTCAAAATAGATTTGGGGAGTTTGGCCAACACACACCAATAGATCGGTATACTTGAAAACATAGAACGAACAAGGATAAATCTACCCCCCAAAGATAAAAAGCGAAGGGACCAATGACTTATTTTCTTTTCAAAACTTTTAAGAATCCATCTCCAATCATTGAAACCATAACCCAATGGATTAAGGAGGTACCCAATATGTTTAAAACCAAGATCAATTGGGTCCATTTTGTATGGAAGAAGCTCAAATATTCCCATACGGATTTCCTCTCCAACATCATTAAAAAAAAAGGAATATTTTTCAAAACTGATGATCATGCCCATTGCCAAGCAGAAGAGATCCAACTTTTCCTTATATTCATCCCATTCCTCCAAAGAATCCAATCCAAACAACACCACATCATCTACGAAAAGAAGATGAGTTATAGCTAAAGATATGGAAACATTAACCCCCTTGATACAACCTCTACTTTTAGAGTCAGTAATGAGTAAGTTGAGACCCTTGATGACTAAAAGAAAGAGAAGGGGGGACATAGGGAAACCTTGATGAATTCCTCTAGAAGCATCAAAGAACCTCGAAGAAGATCCATTCATCATAACCGAGAATTTTGAAGATACAACACAGCCCATGATCCAATTTACCCCATCCAACGGGATACCAATTTGCAATAAACAAGCCTCAAGAAAGTCCAGTTCACCCTATTGAAAGCTTTGATAAGAACCAATTTTAGAACTAAATCCATCTTCCTTTTAGTTTTGATCGTGTGCAAGATTTCCTAGGTAATACCCATAGGTTCAAGAATTTGACGGTTCTTCAAGAAGTCGTACTGCTATGCTGAGATGGCCTTATTAAAAAAAGGTTTGAGAGGGGTGGCTATAATTTTAGAAATTAGCTTGTAAATCAAATTGCACAAAGAAATGGGACGGAAGTATGCAAAATTTTGAGGCAGTTCACACTTCGGAATGAGGGTTAGAAAAGTCAAATTGAGAGAAGAAATAACCCTCCCTTCTTTCCTTGACTGTTCAACAACCCTCAATAAGTCCGCTCCCACCAGATTGAAGAAGCAAATAAAGAATTCGATAGGCCACTTTCCAGGACTGGGGATTTTATCCTTCTTAAAACTTTTAAGTTCTGATTCCACCTTAGATAAGGAAACTTCAGAACAAAAAGATGCATAATCCTCAGTTGTTTAGAAAAGAACGATACAACTTTACCACCTTAAGTTGGTATGAGATGAGATTGTTACCCTCATCCTTCAAAAGGGAGGAAAAGTAAACTTCCCTCAAAGATCTAAGTTTAGCACCATCATTAACCAACTCACCCACATCATTTCTCAAAGCCCAGATGGCATTGAACTTCCTTCTAGCTAATGCAACACTGTGAAAAAATTTGGTTATGGCATCCCCATGACTAATCCAATCGATCCTACTTTTCAGTTTCCAAGAGAGGACCTCATGAGCTAGTAACTTTTCTTTTTGATTCTTTAGAGAGGATAAATGAAGAGCACTAACATATGAAAGAATGCACAAGGGGAAAGACTAGAAGAGAGCCTTAATATCTTCCTCAATATCAACAAGGTATTTTCCTCTCTTCCTGAGCTATTCCTTTTCCCATCCTTTTACCACTCCTTTAAGTATTTTGAGCTTGAAAACCAAGCGAGACATAGCATACTCAACAGGTGAAGCTGCATCAACAAGCCAATATTTTCCAACAATATGTGGAAAGTCTTCATCCAGTAAATAAGCACGATTAAATTTAAAGGGGTAAGAGTGCTTGAATTTAAAATCATCCCATTCTATGCAAATCAGGAAGTGGTCTGATATTTCGAAGGGCTGGGACCAAGTTCAATAATGATGTAAATTAAACAGTAGAAGGCCAGAGGCCAGAAACTGATCCAATCTTTTGCTAATTCCCTCCACCCCAATACGACCATTGTTCCAGGTTGGCCCCACACTAGGAGGATCAAGATCAACAAGATTGGAACTGGAAAAAAGTTGAGAAAAGAAGGAAACCAAAGGATAAATGCATGCCTTGGTGCCCCAGATCTCAGCATCAAGAAGAGTGAAATTAAGGCTCCCTGCGATAAGCAAGTTGGGAAGGTCAAAGATACCCCCTGCCATAACATAATTTGAAAAAAACTCCCTGTTAAGATATGAACCGTAACCGTTGAGCACTGAAAGTTCAGAATCAAGACCCATGAATCTAGCTTTAATAAGAATGCCTACACAAGTGGAATAAGATTTGCAGTGAGAAGGCAGGGGGCTCTACCCCATTAATAAACCACCTGAGAGACACGTGGATCGAATAGCACTAAATTCCAAGCCCAACATAATTTTAGTAAAAGAAAGGAGGGCATGATGGTAATCACACATGGTTTCTTAGAAGAAGACCATAGTCGGCTTAAGATCCAAAAGCAGTAACTGCAAGGATTTTTGTTTGGTAAGCCATCCAAACCCACACATTTTTAAGGAGAGGAGTTTCATGAGGAACCCGACACAATGGGAAACGCTGCTCTAAGCACCTGACAAGAGGAGGGACTGAGTGAAGGGGAAAAATCCCTAGCCGCATCCTTGATGCGGACAGATAGAGGAATAAAAAGATCCAAACTTCCCGAGAGATATGCTAGCATGAAAGATTTAGGTATTCTAGCCCAACGAATAGTGACATTTTCAAATCTGATGGAATCGAGAGGGAGGGTAGAAGGTGAGAAGGGGGTTTTATCAGTAAAAATGGAAAACAAACTCAATAGGGTTGGGTCTAAAAAGGAGGGAACCTCCCAAGGGATTTTCGACCTAGAAACTGGAGTAGAGGAAACAAAAGGAAGAGGAGGAAAGACATCTCTGAAGAACAAAGGGGTTTCCATCTGATCAGAAAAGGAAGCCGTGACCACGTGAACCAATACAGGAAGAGTGTCGATGCTATCTGAGAAAGCAGGGGCAATACAATCAGCGTTCTCTTTAGGCGGACAAGAAGCATTGGCATGGGTTAAGAGAGTCAGGTCGACAAAGTTAAAGGAAAGATTGTTTAGAAGAGGCACACCAGAGTCACAAACTGAGACAATCCCACTCACACCCGACTAACGAGAAAGATTTAATATAGGCAGAGCAACATTACCATTACTGTAGCTTGCTAAATTCTCCATATCTTCAATAAAAAGGATTTTTCCTTTCGTTAAATCTTCGTAATTAGTGGGCGAGACAAAAACATACATACCTTCAAGAGGTAGAGAAGAAAGGTCTTCCAAGGACTTGACAGATACATGGGGCGAGCGAGGAAGAAGGTCCACCTTTTTTCAAGACCTACCGTGAAGAAGAGAAGAGAATGAGTGTCTTAGGTGACCCGTATCATGACACAAGTTGCAGTGAAATGGAACATTTAGGTAATCAAGGTTCTGGAAAATAGTGAAATCGTTGCAAATGATCTCAATATCTATTAACAGACCGCATGATACATCGAGTTCCTCCAGTACCCGGGATATACACTTGTCAAAGGAATGAATAAATTTACCCTCCACTGCCACAAAGCGCCCCATGTTATTGGCAATACCCACCAAAACATCTTTGTTCCAAAGTGGCAATGGGAGTACCAGAAGAAGGACCCAAAGGTGGTTCTTGGTAACATGCTCCTGAAGTAGGTTGAAACTGGAGTGCTAACGGCTCAACACCAAAGATCCTTTACCAACAGACCAAAGATAAAAAAGAATAAGAGAGGCATCCTTATATTCAAGAAAAAAGAAGACCAACCACCTATTATCTAAAAGAATGATCATCAGAACGTAGTATAGTAAAGGATTCCAGTGAAGCGTAGCCCTGTCCACCCACTCACCCTTGTTCATATTATAGTACCCCAAGCACCCCACCAGGGCCCTACAGCAAAGGGATTCCACTTTATCCATAAACACATCCTTTCCCATCACAAAATGATGCTTCACATCAATGGCCCTTATGGCTTTAGCTTTCTGCCTAGAGTGGAAAGAAGATGGAACGTGAACCTGCACCTGCCTAGAACCTGCCCAAAACCTGCCCCTCAAGAGGAGGCTGGTGAAAGGCCATATGCCCGAACAGTGATAAATTGGCAAACAAGGAGAGCTAGAAACGATCCCACTAACCTAGAATACCAAACACAAAGAGGAAGAAGCCCACAAACCACCAATATTGAGGCAGTTAAAAACCCCAAAACCACCGGTTAGCGCAGGAAGAAAGCAACCTAAAGCGATAACATATAACATAAAATACCCACACAAGAAACCGACATTAACTCTGACCAGACAGAAGCTTTGACCAGACACCGCAGAAACTGGGTCAGGAATAGAAGAAAAAGGCTGACAGCAGTGGCGAAAAGGAAGTGAAAAAATAGTACCTTAAACCTAGGCTCTTGTAAAGTCAACATAAAACCCTAAGCGAACCCAGGAGTCAGGAATCAACGCATGAGTCACGGGGCCCTAGCAGCGGGATATAAAAAAAACACTACGGCTGCAAAGTCGAGAACACAACAAGGAAACAACATGACAAAGAGGAAAAACA
Source organism: Pseudotsuga menziesii (assembly GCA_001517045.1). NCBI lineage: Eukaryota > Viridiplantae > Streptophyta > Pinopsida > Pinales > Pinaceae > Pseudotsuga > Pseudotsuga menziesii. The sequence goes on along the minus strand of LPNX011030166.1, from coordinate 398,002 downwards.
CGCAGATAAACCAAGCAAAGAAACTTGCCACTTTTTTATAACATGGTTGGTACTAAGTCCTCCTCTAGGAGGATGGAATCCATGTGAAATAAAACCAGACAAACCGAAAACACAAAAAGAGTGCCCATATGAAAAACAAACCAGTGCAGAAACCAACAGACTAGCTGTTGGAGAAATCTCAAAAAGAGAGTAAGAAAAGACAAACCAATGCTAAAAAAACTTTTTTTCCAGTCGAAAAACCCCCATCACCAGTTTGAGGGAACAATGCTCAAGGTTACCCAGCTGGGAAGAGCGTCGAGCGACGCACCAGGGTTGCCAGCACCATCGTTCGCATACCTCCAATGGGAGGTTAAAATATTTGGCATAGATACAACGTAAGTTTCATTTGCAGAGCTTAACTATTATGAGAGTCTATACAACCCCAACCATGTAGACGAAGCGTATGTTACAAAGTCACCACTCATGTTATGTTAGATTATGAACTTCCTTCTAAGCACTTGAATTATTGATAGGATAGAGTTTAATAATAAAAATTAGTATATGATTAGTTTTAATAATAAAAATAGTATAATTATTGAAGACAAGGACATATAACATATGGGCTCCAGGATCGTGCATTAAAATTGACTGGACCTAGGATATGACCATAAAGAGTACAAGTCGAAATAAAAGACAAATATTAAATTTATGTTTTTTATTTTTTGTGTTTTTAATTGATTTTGATTTCTAACAATTTGATTTAGAACCACGAAATACAATTATGTTTAAGCTTTAATCCAATTTAAAATTAGAAATTATAAATTTGTATTTTATTTTATACAATATTAAATTTAATATATTTTTATATAAAAATTTATAATACAAATTAATTGAAAATCAATTAAAAAATGACTACAATACACTGCCTTGGCATATATAAAACAAGTTGAATAAGCAACGAAGTCGCTTAGTACCTGCCGCTTAAGAAAAGTTTGTGCATAGTCGCTGTACCTTGCAAATGAAACATGGGTTGAGTTCACAATATCAAATGGAATAT
>LPNX011030166.1:353650-392889 GCA_001517045.1 Pseudotsuga menziesii | reverse complement strand
TAAATATACATAATACGATTAAGATATATATGATTCCAGGGCAAGTATAAAATTATACATAGTACTATTAGGATATATACGATTCCAAAAAAACCCTTACAAGAAAACTAAATGATTTGATTTCCAACAATTTGTATCTTTCCTACATTATTGTAATAATTGTAGTATTAAAAAATTCGGTACACATCTCCATTGACCAATACAACAAGTATGCTTCAATTGTTCTATATTGATCAATACAACAAGTATGCTTCAATTGTTCTCCATTGCATCAAAATGGTTGTTTGCTAAATTTCAACAACATTTTAAATTCCATGTTTCATTTTCTTTTCTCATTAGGGGTCCTAAATTTAGTATGCTTCAATTGTTCTCCATTACATCAAAATGGTTGTTTGCTAAATTTCAACGACATTTTAAATTCCATGTTTAATTTTCTTTTCTCATTAGGGGTCCTAAATTAATGTACACATCTCCATTGATCAATACAACAATTTTAAACTTTGTTTAACTTCTTGTGCATTGCATCAAAATTGTTGTTGGCTAAGTTTCAACAACATTTTAAATTTCATGTTTTTTTAAGGGTCTTAAATGATAAATAGAATTTATATGAATATAATTTTGAATCACTGTATAGAAGATGATAATAAATTTATGATATAGATTTGAATATTTAAATAATTTGATTGACACTCCTACAATTTCAAAGGTGTTAGTGTCTAGTCATGACATTTGGGGTTTTCATGTCACACTTTCTACACTTAGTCTTTTATAGTCGGTTTAGTTCCAACTTGGAAATATCATGGGACTATTCTGAAATCTTTGCACAAAGAGTAGCAAGGTTCTTACAACACAGTATGGTGGAGATGTTGTCAGGTTTGTTAGGTTACATAATGTAACATTGCCAAGTCATAGTTGATAAAAAAAAAGTATATAAAAAAATCACGCTACACATAAAATAAAATAATTAAAACCAACATAGATCCATCTTAAACCCAAATCTAATAAGCATGGATAGGGGACGCAATTTCTTGATGTGTAATGAAAAATTTAAGATAAAAAAATTTACACCTCAAGAAATTGGATCCCTTTCGGTGCTTAATAGATTCGACTTTAAGATGGATCTATGTTGGTATACCTTTGATATAGTTTGGTGAAGTTCATAATCATTCTAGATCAATTTGAATGACAAGTTACTATGAAACTATGAAACTAGGCCATGCACAAGCCATGAAACTATGTTATGGAGCTAGATATGAAACTAGGCCATGCACAAGCCATGAAACTATGTTATGGAGCTAGATATGAAACTATAATTAGCCAAAATTTCCAAATTTTACATACATAGTGCTTTATGGGTCCATGATAGACCACTTCTCCATGAACTCCATTGATCACTCACAATGCTTGATACAAAAAAATTCTACATTCAGGTTTAATAAGTTCCTACCAAAGGATCCCGTCCATACTCCACCAAGTTATAAGCCATGTACCTGTAACACCCATAAAGGGTGGTTACATCTTTATCAAATACTAATATTTTATTAGTGTTTTGCATAGCATGGAATATCATGAAATCATGTAACTACAAAAATATTAACAACATATAAAAAATTCACATCATATATCAAGTTTACAATAATATATAAGTAATTTAAAATAACAAGAGGATTACCTCCATTTAAAAATGGTGAAGAAGTCCAAACAAAAACAATATTCCATTTTCTCCTCAGGTTGCTTCCGTCTTCATTTCCAAAAGCGGAACCAAGGTTTTACTTCCTAGGAAACTAGGGGCCTCACCGACTCCCTATCCCCAAGAGCCGTCCATCTGGCCTCTTGGCCCTCCGTGCACAAGATCCCTAGAGAACATAACAATGATGCACTAGTAAACTATGTATCAATTCTTCCAAGAGTTCTCAAACTCTTCCAATTATTCCAAACTTGTCATCCCCAAAATATTCCAAAATTTCCTTCCCTTCCAAAACTCTAACAAAACATATCTTCATGAAAGAACCTCCCTCCTTCCAATCTCAAGTCTCCTTTTTATAACAAAAGTCCTCATCCAAGTTTTGTTTGAGATTAAAATCCAATATAATAATATTCAACAATCAATAAATTTATTTTCTAAAAAATAACAGTTTAATTTAAATAAATAAAAATAACATCAACATGATTGCAAAGTATCACTTTTTATGGTACCACCTTAAATGCAACTATGACAACTATTTTCTAAATTTTTTTACAACCATATCTATCCATTTATTTATATTATCCTGTCACACATAAGTCAAATAAGATATTTTCATATACTATACTATATTAAATGTATATAATTATATATACCATTCAATAATCCAATCAATTAATTTAAGTTAAAAATATATTAAATAAGTCAACAAACTCATACTAACACATATATATTCAAAAATTATTTATACTTTCAATATATAAGTAATACTTCGATAATTCATCATTCAAGTTGCTAATAATTAACGTACCCATAATAATTTATTCATTAACATACCAATCATAGTAATGTACTCACGAATTAGCGTATAGGTGGCCAACACATACGTCCTAACCATGGGTACTAATAAGCACTTTTAATGCCCTTAATGCATCATTATTATATGCTTGCAAACAACATAAAAAATACCAACATAATAATGCATTATTTGTCATTCATAATCAATCATACAAAAGTAATAAATTTGAAATAGATAAACATAATGAAGCAATCAAGCATATAATCATAGTGGTTTGTAACAATGAAGAACACCATCCAATACATTGTTAGTCCGATCCATCCCCATTAGTATTCCAACCAACTAATTGCCACTAGTTCCATCTCTTGACCTCACCATCCCGTCCTTTGCTAGAATATACTGTGGTGTCAACTATATTGACCTAACCACATATAGAACTCGTAAACGAAAGTTTCAATTCCTACAAATTGATAAACCTTCCCCATTAAGCACCCACTAGTCATCAACACACATCTAGGGGAGCATGCTAAGCATATCACTCCCACGACTCTGGGTTTCGAGGGATAAACAATGGGAAATGCCTCCACCCCCCCTTGATAGTACCAATACCTCAACTTTAATGTGTCATCATAGTTCTAAGGGGTATGATCATTGAAGAACCACTTTGGTAAAATCATAGTTCTTGTCAAAACTCACACTCACCCTTAAGTCATAAAGATATTGGAATTCAAAATTAAATAACATGAAAATTGATATGACATCATTATCCTCTTGATGTCCAAGACATCTTGTGCCCCTTGGCATTGTAGAATCCCTCTATCTCGTAGCCACTCAACATGTGGGTTAGTTCATCATTAACATAAAACTCATTTACAAACATTTCCAACTCTTTTAAATGATGATCTTTATTACTAAAATGACATTACAATAATCATGTAAGTTCCTTTGTAATATATATTGTACTTGATATATATTAGAAGTACAACTAAATTAACAACCACATATTGATGTCCCACCTTCCATTTGCATGTTTAAATGAAGTAACATATTCATCATCATTAATAATTTAAAGTGATAGATTCTCTTAACTATCCACACATCTAGGGAGTCCACATGTCCACATAACAACAATGTTAGTCAATCTGACTGAGTCCAATAGATAATAAGCAAATAAAGTGTGAAGCTAGTTAACGTTTGAGTTGTAATTAATGATTGTATAAATATGGGGTGTTACATACCCCCACCATTCAAGAAACTTCGTCTTGATGTTATGGTTTTTTTCAATCTTAAGGGAAAATCTCGATGGAATATCTTTATGCCTTCCCACTAGAAGACCTTATCCTTACTAGTTCCACAAAATTTTCACATGATCAACATGCCATTTCTATATATATATACTTCTTTTATCACATGGGATGTGTTATCACATGACTTATCACATGCTATGTATGCATTTGGTCTTATTTCATCAAGGTCCATCAAATACATTTGATCCCCAAATACTTAACATATTGGCATACTTTGCAGTTATTTTATAGATCATAATTTACATGAATACATTATCTCTCATATTACATTTCGTTAGGTCAAAAATGTATTACAATGAATCATTTATAAGTTCTTAGATCCATTGACTCTTTTATAACAACATCACTTACCTACATTATTTAATGTAGTCAATTCATAGTTTCCTTGGAAATTGTTATCAATAACATTTTCTTCTCTAAGTCATAAAGATTAAATGTCGATAAGTTAGATGTTGAGTAGAGTATCATTTCTTTCATAGCCTAGGAAACTCATGCTTCCTATCAACAAAACAATCCTCTACGTAAGGAATACCGTGTCGTCACATCCAATTTATCTAGCACCTCTAGGTCAAAATATCTTGAGTATAAGGGTCCATTCAAAATCTACATTGCTTATGGACTTAAAGTCTTATTTCCTCACAATATACTTTGTAATATTTTATAGTTACACTATTACACATGTATGATTCATGACATCTCTAGACTCTATATATTTCCTTGTTAAGATTTATCACATTCTCATTCCTTAACCCCACAATTAAAGAAGTCTTAACAATGAAAATAATGTTCTCATCATTCATCATTAAGGTTTTCAATAGAATTCCATCATAGTGAAAATCACCTTAAATAACATTGTAGTTGTTAAATCTCCTAGCATGTTTCAAGACGAGTGATCATATTATAGTAACTCAACCTTTTTATATGTGCAAAATAATCCATGGTCTAAACTTGATGCTACACCCTCTCTTACATACAATTTACTTATTTAAACTCAATTACCTACAACCATTTATTGTGTTTATCATTCCTAAATATTCTCATGACACTTGTTGCTATATATATGTCACTATACTTATACTTAAATTAACCATTATTATTCACTAAAAATTACATGAATTATGTCCTACGATAATCTTTTTCTTATAAAAATTAAAATCTCATATACTTCACGTTTACATTTACATACTATTATTTATGTAAGAATATACATATAACTTTTACCTTATATATGAATATATATCACATGGTTCAAAGCCTCGAGAATATAGGTCGAGGCTCGTTACATTCACAATAATAATTCTAGGAGGCCCACATGAAGGGGCCTCTCCCTATTGGCTCTAGTTTTGGGAGCCGAACCCCTGGATTTGTGAGAATTGAACCTCTAAGAATCCAAAAAATAAACAACAATCAACAATCATTTTTTTAAGTCTCCCACCTTTAAGAATCCCAAAATAAATAATCACCACTTATTTAAAATAAAATAACACATGCATGTGTCATCTCCTCTTACTTTGAAGGTTGTATATTTCAAAGGGCCACCTCTTGTTTTGATAGTTTTAATTAGAGATAAGGTGGTCTTTCTCCTCTGGATGTTCAAATAACTTCACCATTGATGTATTCTTTGTTATGTTCACAGTTACATATACAATCTCTCTATACTCCTTTAAAATATGGACCTTTGTTTATTTCTCATTGTCCTTAATGCCCAACAATATATATAACAATGGTTAAAAAATAATCAATTATTGGATTTTATATTTGCGGATAGAAAAACTCATATATGTATAAAAAGCTATTAATTCTTTTCATTTAGTATATATACACATGTTACTTCACTTTATTATTATATTATATATTTTTAATATCAAACAAATATAAATAATTTAATTATATACAATTATATACTTGTATATAATAAACATATAGTATTTTTTCAAGTGTCTTTTCTATATTTAATTTTATTTAATTTTTTTATTAATTAATTAATTATAATGTAATTCTTTTCATTAGTATATATATACATGTTACTTCACTTTATTATTATATTATATATTTTTAATATCAAACAAATATAAATAATTTAATTATATACAATTATATACTTGTATATAATAAACATATAATATTTTTTCAAGTGTCTTTTCTATATTTAATTTTATTTGATTTTTTATTAATTAATTAATTATAATAAAATTTTAGAATTATATATCATATACGAGGACACATTATTTCAATACCTAATATTTATATATCTCATAACTTAAACTTCATTAGATCACTTTTATTTCATATATTTTTCAAATTTTAATTTATTTTTTAATTTATTTTTCAATTAATTTTTATATTACTTTACTTTTTAAAATTATATATATAATTTAAACTACAATACTTTAATTCATAAACTTTAATAATAATTCGTTAAAATTCATATTTATTTAGTTATATGATAAATAGTTTTAATCGCATTCATTATAAATATTTTTTTCTACATTAGAACTTGTAATAAATAAATAACATAAAGTTATACATAACTACTTAATTAATAATCATTTATCTTTGAGTTTATTTTCTCCTATCACCATGATTCCCAATAAGCCTTATTCTCTTTTATTCTTAATTTATTGCTTTATTTGTTTTCTATAACTTATTATTATTATTTTTCTTAATTTACTATACTATTAAAAAGGTGATCTATTTTTAATTACCAATTCATTCTAATCCATTTTTTTTATTTGTTTTAAGCTTAAATTCTACATTTTATCTTCTTTCCTTCTTTGATATTTTATTACTAATTTTTTTTAGCATATATATTCCTCTAACCCTCTTTTCTCCTTTCATTTATGCCCTAATTTGTAATTTCATTATTCATGTTAATTTACTATTTTAAACCTCTTTTCTCCTTTCATTTTGCCATACTCTGTAATTTCATTATTCATGTTAATTTATTATTTTAAGAATTCTATTTTTGAATTTTAATTCCCCAATTTAATTTTAATTTTAATTTTTTATGATCCCTTTTAATATTTAAATCTAAGGTAAGGTGCATATTCAACTAAAATAGAATAATGGATATTTTTATTCGTTCATACATGGTGAGCTACATTGTTTTTTTATATAATTATAATAATAATAGATATGCGTTAATAAAGCGGATGACCCAATATTCTCTTGTTCGCCATGCACTGGAATATTAAAATCAGGTTTTGTCAAAGATGTACTTATTCTGCAATCATACATGTCAATCTAAGTGAACACTCGTGAAGGGAAATTTATATAATGGTGTTAAATCCAAATGCGAGTCATAAAGCATTCAAAAACATAATATGATAATTGTGAATGGATTCTGTGTGATTGTATGGTGGTCTGGTTTTAGCAGCGTGGCCTTATTGTGCCCCCTTTTTTCCCAACAAGACTAGGTATTCAGTATTTAGGTGAAAAAATACTATTCATTATTGTATTGCTATTCAATATTGTACTATTTATGAATTAATTATTATTTTTATATGACAGTTTATGTTCTGTGCGAAATCATTATTTTTTGTACGAGTTCATCATTTTCCTAGATATGTTTTCTCATTGCTAAGGGTGTTAGAATTTATAATCCTCCCTTGTCCAAACTGCTCTATTAGATTATATTTGCCTAACTTAGGAGTCATTTAGTTAATATTGGGTGCACTAGCACCATTGGGTCCACTTGGGCTAATGGGGCCACATATACCAGTCACTAGAGTATGGGGAACAAAGATAGAGGTTAACTGCAACTGATCGCGCCTTCATGTATCGGTTTATGTTCCTCCTAGACTAATCCCTACAATTTAAGAGCCGCTGGGAGTGCCGTCACCAACCTCCTTTAGTTGTTGGTAGTTGGTAACTAGTCAAGCTAAGATATGCTCCAGTTACATTCAGTTAGATGTCCTCCAGTTCAGTTAGTGCCAGTATTGCATGGCTGCATGTGGGAAGGTGCCTATTCTCACCTACGTCTCACCTAACACATTAGTTAGGCTAGTTTAACTGATTATAACTGATGGAGAGACTGAATTAGATATCTGGAGTTAGCCTAGTAAACTCCGATAGTGATTTAGACACTTTTAGTTAGCCATGCAATCAGATTGAGTTGGTGGATTCGAATCCTATCCACATGATTCGAATTCTCCTTTATGTAACACTGTTGTATACTGCTGGGATTAATGAAGTTTATACTATAATTATACTGAGCAATACTTATCTGTTCCCTGTGAAATTTGTCTTGTTAAGTGGGTATTATTCATTCCTTTACACTGCATAATAATTCAATCTCATTGCACTCATTGCTTGAAGATCAATGGCACATTAAACTCAAACATGGTATCAGATCCTACTCAAGCAAGCCTCAAGTCTGTCCGATCTCCATTGTACACCAGAAGTAGTTGGGTTTCCATATAAGTCCTACAAAGTGTGCATTACTAAATTTGGATTCGTTCAGAGAAGTCTCCATAGGCGTTACGGTCCTGGACAAACCCTGAAAAAGTGTACATGTCGAGATGGAAGGCTTGATTCTGACATAGCGTGAATTGGTTTTGTTTTTGCAGTGTTTTCTTACATGTTCTACGTAGCTTGATTGAACAAATTAGTTGATCAGAAGGAGAATTGATGGATTCTCAATCTTTCTGACCCTCGATCCTAACACCCTTCAACTATGTTGATTGTAGGGTAGATAGGCAGGTATCCTTGCACAAGCTAGGCCTATTTAGGATGACAATGGGTAGAGAGACATAATCCCATCATCCTGCTAAGAAAAACAAGTATGAACTGGTTGGATGAATATTTTGGCTTCCTTTGTGCTCACATCTACAGGGATATATTCTTTCATCTTGAGAGATTGAGGACTCCCAAAGAAGCTTGGGAAAATCTCAAATTCTTGTTTGGAAAGCAAAATGAGCTTCAAGGACACATCTTGGAGAACGAGCTGATAGCCTTACAACCCAAAAGTTTCGAGACTATCGAATGGTTTTTTACCAAGTTCAAGTATCTTGCACTACAATGTAAGCAGTGTGGAATATAGAGGAAGGATGAGAAGCCTATGATCTCCCTGCTCAACAAACTTGGTTTTGAGTATTCTGTCTTTGTCTCTACCTTCCATTTCGAAAGACATTCCATCCCCAATTGGAATATGCCTTCACTTGATGGATTTTTTGAGTCTTTAATAAAGGATCAAGAAAAGATGGTCCAAATGGGAGTCCTCCAAAATTCCAAGAACCAATATCTTCTGATGTCTAACTCTACCAATGAACAAGCTAAAGGGAAGCACAAGGTGAAGGAGCCTAAAGGATATGATTCGAAACCATCAGAGAGCAAGAGGTCTTCCGAAGGAGCTTCAGGATCTAAGAGAAATAAAATTTTGAAAAGACAAAGTGGTCTTATTGTATGAGGGGTTTTCATTCTGAAGGCCGTTGCATGAAGAAGCAGATCGACCAACTATCCGCCCTCCTTAAACAGAACACCGTTACTCTTCCACATGGAGAAAATAAGTTTGATGATGGACCACATACATAAGATAATGAGAGGTGCCATGCCCTAAAGGATGGACTTACTTAGCTGAAAACTTATTTTGATTTATTTTGGAGAATCAAACCACACAGTTTCCTCCAAGGAGTCCTTCTCCACCCTCACATTATCAGGAGGACCTATAATTCACATGGGAGATGACTCTCAAATCCTAGCTGTCGGGAGAGGTTCAGTTTAATTCTAGCATGGCGAGTTCAAGAATGTTCTCTATGTGCCCTCTCTTGTAGCAAATTTGTTATTTATTTATCAGTTGACCCTTACAGGCTTTCCCAAGAGAGTTACATTCGACTCTGAATCAATTTAAATCACTGAAAAAGATACATAAATCTCATAGAGAAAGGTATTGCTAATCATGCCACTAAGTATCATGATTTCTCACATTTTTTTCCTATCTCACCTCCTACAGCTTTATTGACTCATGCTAACAACACCAGTAAAATATGGCATGAGAGATTTGGGCATATCAATTTCAAATATCTCCAGCAACTCCACAATGATAAAATGGTCGAAGGTTTTCCTCTCATCCAAACTTTCGATGGTGTATGTCCTGGTTGCTTGGTAAGTAAGCATCCATAGAAGAGGTATGAAGTTGAGAAGGTACATAGGGCTACCTCTATACTTGATTTGATACATAGTGATGTGGCAGGACCAATGCCCACAACATAAATTAATGGTTGCAGGTATTTCCTTACTTTTATTGATGTTTGTTCTAGATTCTTCTAGATATATTTCATGAAACATAAATAATAATTTTTTGGAATTTTTTAAAGTATTTAAGGCTATGGTTGATTATAGTTTTAGGAAAAATATCAAGTCCATAAGATATGATAAAGGAAGTGAATACATTAAAAGAGAGTTCCAACATTATTGTGAATCATAGGGGATTCGAATGGAACACTCAGTTCCATAAACACCACAATAGAATGGTGTGGCTGAGAGGAAAAATAGATCATTGAAGGAGATGGAAACATGTCTTCTCCATGCCAAAAATATTTCTCCTTCTCTTTGGGAAAAAGCTATAATTTGTGCTTCATACATACAGAATAGAGTGCCTCATAAATCAACGATTGGGGCCACTCCATTCGAAGCACTGCACAGGCATAAGCCCAATGTTTATCACTTGATAGTTTTTGGCTCCAAATCTTGGGCCAAAATACCCATTGATAAGAGAAAGGCCTTCCAAACCCAAAGTAGATAATGCATTTTGCTGGGATATGCAGAGGATGAAAAAACATACAAGTTGATGGAGGCTGCAACTAGGAAATGCTTCATTGAGTGCAGTGTTCAGTTTGAAGAAGATCAATTGTTTGGTCCACCACCATCCGAAGCACAAGAAGGTATAACCACTCTTCCACTACCTGTTGATGATGATGATTTGTTACATGTTTCATATTCATATGAAGAGGAACCAGATCGACATGATCTTGGTATTGAGGATGAACCTCATGAGAATCTAGATCCATATCCAACATCCATTCCAAACCAAAGGTCTAAGCCTAGATGGGCCCAAAAGCTCATTGTTGCAACTGGGGATGGTGCTGGAAATCCATAATATAGAAGGAGAACAAGGTCCCAGTATTAGAATGATCATGTTTCTCTCTCTCTCTCTCTCTGTCTCTCTCTCTCTCACACACACACACACATATTTTATCCCTACAATGTGGTGCAACAAGGTTCCAAGAAAGTGCTACATGATGATACCGGATAATCAACTAATTGGACCATAGAAGAAGAAAATTGATCATTCTCTACCTCTTCCATACAAAAGAAACACATACAACATCCATCAAATTAGAAGGACATTGAGAGGTTCACATGCACAGCTTCAGGAAACTGCTGCACTCAAGAACCATGCTGCTACATAGTGCTGCAAATTGCAATAGAGTTTTTGCAAGTTATTTTCTAAGGAGGAAGCTTATTTTTCTTCTAAAAATAGCTTGTATTTCATGTTCCTGCTTATTTTGAGGGTTTTTTTTTTCCATGAGGTTTTCCCCTATTTCCTCAGTTTATTAAGAAACATTTTTTTAATTCTTTTAGATTGTATATGGGTGAATTTTGGCTGTGTTGCTAGGACCCGTAGTTGTCCAATTTAGGATTCAGGGGGGTGTTAGGATTTATAATCCTCCCTTGTCCAAACTGGTCTATTAGATTAAATTTTCCTAACTTAGGATTCATTTAGTTATTATTGGGTCCACTAGTACCAATGGGTCCACTTGGGATAATGGGGCCACCTATACCAGTCAATAGTGTGTGGGGAACACAGATAGGGGTTAACTACAACTGATTGCACCTTCATGCATAAGTTTATGTGCCTCCTAGAGAAATCCCTACAATTTAGGAGCCACTGGGAGTGCCGACACCAACCTCCTTCAGTTGTTGGTAGTTGGTAACTAGTCAAGCTAAGTTATGCTCCAGTTACATTCAGTTAAATGTCCTCTAGTTTAGTTAGCGCTAGTCTTGCATGGATGCATATGGGAAGGCTCCTATTCTCACCTACTTCTCACCTAACACATCAGTTAGACTAGTTTAACTGATTATAACTGATGGAGAGATTGAATTAGACATCTAGAGTTAGCCTAATGAACTCCGATAGTGATTTAGACACTTCTAGCTAGCCATGCAGTCAGATTGAGTTGGTGGATTCAAATCCTATCCACATGATTCAAATTCTCCTTTATGTAACACTATTGTATACTATCGGGATTAATGAATTTTATTATGTAATTATACTGAGAAATACTTATCTGTTTCGTGTGAAATTTGTCTTGTTGAGTGGGTATTATTCATTCCTTTACACTACATAATAATTCAATCTCATTGCACCCATTTCTTGAAGATCAATGTCACATTAATTCAAACAAGGGGTACACTAGCTGGTTTTCCATGACCTGATCTACAATCCCTTTTTTTTCTACACTAGCTTCTATTTTCTTAATCCCATGCATGGTGTTGAGGCGATGAATTCTTATTATTTTTCTCATTGTCCAATTCCTTACACCTAGGAACTCCAAATTAGACTTCCCTTGGAAAAAACAACCCAAGAACTCCAAATTAGACCACCCTTGTACAAAACAAACCAGTGCAGAAACCAATAGATTGCCTATCGGAGAAACCCCAAAAAGAGAGTGAAAGAAGACAAACCAATGCTAAAACAAGTTGTTTGTCAATCGAAGAACCCCCATCACTAGTTTGAGGGAACAATGCTCAAGGTTACCCAGCCGAGAAGAGCCTCGAGCAATGCACCAAGGTTACCAACACCATCGTTTGCATACCTCCAATGGGAGGTTAAAATCTTTGGCATAGATACTATGTAAGTTTCACGTACAGAGCTTAACTATTATGAGAGTTTATACAACCCCAAACCTGTAGACTAAGCCTATGTTACAAAGTCACCACTCATGTTATGTCAGATTATGGACTTCCTTCTAAGCACCGTAATTATTGATATGATAGAGTTTAATAACCGTAACTATTGATAGGATAGCGTTTAATAATAAAAATTAGTATATGATTAGTCTTAATAATAAAACTAGTATAATTATTGAGGACAAGGGCATACAACATATGGGCTCCAGGATCGTGCATTAAAATTGACTGGACCTAGGACATGACCATAAAAACTATAGGACGAAATAAAAGACAAATATTAAATTTATGTTTTTATTTTATTTTTATTTTTGTGTTTTTAAATTATTTTTATTTCTAACAATTTGGTTTAAAAACAGCTAAAAATAGTTATGTTTAAGCTTTAATCCAATTTAAAATTAGAAATTTATATTTTAGAAATTAGGAATTTGTATTTTATTTATTAAAATATTAAGTTTAATATTTTTATAAAAATTTATAATACAAATTAATTGAAAATCAATTAAAATTGATTAAAAAATAATACAATATATTGCCTTGGCAAATATAAAAATATACATAATACAATTAGGATATATATGATTCCAAGGAAGGTATAAAAATATACAAAATACAATTTTAGGATATATACGATTCCAAAAAAACCCTACAAGAAAACTAAATGATTTGATTTCCAACAATTTGTATCTTTCCTACATTACTGTAATAATTGTTATATTAAAAGATTCAATACACATCTCCATTTATCAATACAACAAGTATGCTTCAATTGTTCTACATTGATTAATACTACAACTATGCTTCAATTGTTGTTTGCTAAGTTTCAACAACATTTTAAATTTCATATTTATTTTTATTTGCTCATTAGGGGTATTTCATGTTTATTTTTATTTTCTGATTATTAGGGGTATTAAATTTATGTACACATCTTCATTGATGAACATAACAATTTTAAACTTTGTTTAAGTTGTTGTTCATTGCACCAAAATTGTTGTTGGCTAAGTTTCAACAACATTTTAAATTTTATGTTTTTTTTCATTGGGGTTTTAAATGATTAATAAAATTCATATGAATATACTTTTTGAATCACTGTATAGAATATGATAATGAAATTATGATATAGATTTGAATATTTAAATAATCTTATTGACAATCTTATAATTTCAAAAGTGTTAGTGTCAAATCGTGACATTTGGGATTTTCATGTCACACTCTCTACACTTAGTCTCCTATAGTCAGTTTAGTTCCAAATTGGAAATATCATGGGACTATTTTGAAATCTTTGCACCAAGAGTATCAATGTTCTTACAACCTAGTATGATGGATATGTTGTCATGTTTGTCATGTTACATAATGTAACATTGCCAAGTTTGCTCATAATTGATAAAAAATAAAAAGCAAATAAAAAATCATGCGACCCATAAAATAAAATAATTTAAAGCAGCATAGATCCATCTTAAACCCAAATCTATTAAGCATTGATATGGATCCAATTTCTTGATGTATAATGAAAAATTTAAGATACAAAAATTTAGACCTCAAGAAATTGGATCCTTTTCGGTGCTTAATAGATTCGACTTTAAGATGGATCTATGCTGGTATACCTTTGATATAGTTTGATGAAGTTCATAATCATTCTAGATCAATTTTAATGACAATTTACTTTGAAACTATGAAACTAGGCCATGCACAAGCCATGAAACTATGTTATGGAGCTAGCTATGAAATTATAATTAGCTTAAATTTGCAAATTTTAGATACATAGTGCTTTATGGGTCCCTGATAGACCAACTCATGAACTCCATTGATCACTCACAATGCTTGATCCAAAAAATTTCTACATTTAGGTTTAATAAGTTCCTACCAAATGATCCCATCCATACTCCACCATGTTATAAGCCATGTACCTGTAACACCCATAAAGGGTGGTTATACCTTTATCAAATACTAATATTTTATTAGTGTTTCACATAGCATGGAATATCATGAAATCAGTTAACTACAACAATATTAACAACATATAAACATTTCACAACATCATATATCGAGTTTACAATAATATATAAGTAATTTAAAATAACAAGAAGAATACCTCCATTTACAAATGGTAAAGAACTCCAAACTAAAACAATATTCCATCTTCTCCTCGAGTTTCTTCCCTCTTCATTTCCCAAAGTGGAACAAAGGTTTTACCTCCTAGCCAAGTAGGGGCCTCACCGAATCCCTAGCCCCAAGAGCCATCCACCTAACTTCTTGGCCCTCCGTGCACAAGATCCCCCGAGAACAGAACAATGATGCACCAGTAAACTATGTATCAATTCTTCCAAGAGTTCTCAAACTCTTCTAATTCTTCCAAACTTCTCATCCCCGAAATATTCCAAAATTTTCCTTCTCTTCCAAAACTCTAACAAAAATTATTTTCAATAAAGAACCTCCCTCCTTCCATTCTCAAGTCTCCTATTTATAACAAAACTCCTCATCCAAGTTTCGTTTGAGATTAAGTTCCAATATAATAATATTCAACAATCAATAAATTTATTTTCTCCAAAATAACCATTTAATTTAAATAAATAAAAATAACACCAACATGATTGAAAAGTCTCACTTTTTATGCTACCATCTAAAATGCAACTATGCCAACTTTTTTCTAAAACTTTGTACAACCATATCTACACATTTATTTATATTATCCTCTGACACATAAGTCAAATAAGATATTTTCATATACTATACTATACTAAATGTATATAATTATACATATCATTCAATAATCCAATCAATTAATTTAAGTTAAAAATATATTAAATAAGTAAACAAACTCATACTACCACATATATATTCAAAAATTATTTATACTTTCAATATATAAGTAATACTTCAATAATTCATCAACCAAGTTGCTAATAATTAATGCACCCATAATAATGTATTCGTCAACAGACCAATCATAGTAATGTACTCACGAATTGGAGTATAGGTGGCCAACGCATGCGTCCTAAGCATGGGTACTAATAATAACTTTTAATGCCCTTAATGCATCATTATTATATGCTTGCAAACAACATGCAAAATACCAACATAGCAATGCATTATTTCTCATTCATAATCAGTCAAACAAAAGTAATAAATTTGAATTAGATAAACATAATGAAGCAATCAAGCATATAATCATAGTGGTTTGTAACAATGAAGAACACCATCCAATACATTGTTAGTCCCATCCATCCCCATTAGTACTCCAACCAACTAATTGCCACAAGTTCCATCTTCTGACCTCACCATCCCGTCCTTTGCTGGAATATATTGTGGCATCAACTATACCGACCTAACCACATATAGAACCCATAAGCGAAAGTTTCGATTCCTACAAATCGACAAAGCTTCGCCATTAAGCACCCACGTGTCGTCAAAACACGTCTAGGGAAGCGTGCTAACCATATCACTCCCACGACTCTGGGTTTCAAGGGATAAACAATGGGAAATGCCTCCAGCCCCCCTTTATAGTACCAAGATCAACACCCTACATCAACTTTAATGTTCCATCATTGTTCTAAGGGGTATCGCCATTGAAGAACCACTTTGGTAAAATTGTAGTTCTTGTCAAAACTCACACTCACCCATAAGTCATAGAGATATTGGAATACACAATTAAATAACATGAAAATTGGTATAACAGCATTATCCTCTTGATGTCAAGACATCTCATGCCCCTTGGCACTGTAGGAACCCCTCTATCTTGTAGCCTCTCAACATGTGGTTTAGTTCATCATTAACATAAAACTCATTTACAAACATTTCCAACTCTTTTAGATGATGATCTCTATTAGTAAAATGACATTAAAATAATCATGTAAGTTCCTTTGTAATATATATTGTACTTGATATATATTAGAAGTACAACTAAATTAACAACCACGTATTGATGTCCCACCTTCCATTTGCATGTTTACATGAAATAACATATTCGTCATCATTACTAATTTAAAGCGGTAAATTCTCTTTACTATCCACACATCTAGGGAGTCCACATGTCCACATAACAACAATGTTAATCAATCTGACTAAGTCCAATAGATAATAAACAAATAAAGTGTCAATCTAGTTCTCATTAGAGTTGCAATTAATGAATGTAGAAATATGGGGCGTTACATACACCCACCCTTCAAGAAACTTCGTCTTGATGTTATGGTTGCTTTCAATCTTAAGGGAAAATCTCGATGGAATATCTTTATGCATTCCCGCTAGAAGACCTTATCCTTACTAGTTCCACAACTTTTTCACATGATCAACATGCCATTTATATATATGTTTACTTCTTTTATCACATGGGAGGTGTTATCATATTACTTATTACATGTTATGTATTCAATTGGTCTTATTTCATCAAGGTCCACCAAATACATTTTATCCTCAAATACTTAACATATTGACGTACTTTGTTGTTATTTTATAAATCATGATTCACATGAAGACATTGTCTTTCATATTACATTTCGTTAGGTCGAAAATATCTTATTATGAATCATTTATAGGTTCTTAGCTCCATTGACTCTTTTATAACATCACCACTTACCTACATTATTTAATGTAGTCAATTCATAGTTTCCTTGGTAATTGTTATCAATAACATTTTCTTCTCTAAGTCATAAAGATTAAATCTCGATAAGTTAAATGTTGAGTAGAGTATCGTTTCTTTCATATCCTAGGAAACTCATGCTTCCTATCAACAAAACATTTACAAAACAATCCTCTACGTAAGGAACACCGTGTTGTCACATCCAACTTATCTAGCACCTCTAGGTCAAAATAACTTGAGTATAAGGGTCCATTCAAAATCTACATTGCTTATGGATTTAGGTCTTATTTCCTCACAATATACTTTGTAATGTTTTATAGTACAATATTACACACGTATGATTCATGACATCTCTAGACTCTATATATCTCCTTGTTAAGATTTATCACATTCTCATTCCTTAACCCCACAGTTAAATAAGTCTTAACAATGAAAATATATTGTTCTCATCATTCATCATCAAGGTTTTCAATACACTTCCATCATAGTGAAAATCACCTTAAAGAACATTGTAGTTGTTAATTTGGCTAACATGTTTCAATATGAGTGATCATATTATATTAACTCAACCCTTTTATATGTGCAAAATAATCCATGGTCTAAACTTCATGCTACACCCTCTCTTACATACTATTTATTTCTTTAAACTCAATTTCCTACTACCATTTATTGTGTTTATCGTTCCTAAATATTCACATGACACTTGTTGCTATATATATGTCACTATACTTATACTTAAATTAACCATTATTATTCTCTAAAAATTACATGAATTTTGTCCTATGATAATATTTTTCGTATGAAGATAAAACCTCACATACTTCACATTTAAATTTACATACTATTATTTATGTAAGAATATAAGTATAACAATTACCTTATATATAGATATATATCACATGGTTCATCAAAGCCTCGAGAATATAGGTCGGGGCTCGTTACATCTACAATAATAATTCTAGGAGGCCCATGCGAAGGGGCCTCTCCATATTGGCCTGGATTTGTGAGAATTGAACCTCTGACCTCAATATCAAATGGTCTTTAGATTCAAACTCCAACCAACTAAGCTACCCCTCGGGGGTATATATATATATATATAAACAACAATAATTGTTTTAAGTCTCCCACCTATTAAGAATCCCATTCATGTGTCATCTCCTCTTAGTTTGAAGCTTATATATTTCAAAGGGCTACCTCTTGTTTTGATAGTTTTAATTAGAGATAAGGTAGTCTTTCTCCCTTTCATGTTTAAATAGCTTCACCATTGATGTATTCTTTGTTGTGTTCATACTTACATATACAATCTCTATATACTCCTTTAAAATATGGATCTTTCTTTATTTCTCATTGAACTCAATGCCCAACAAGATATATATATATATAAAGTCACAAATAACATAATTATATTGAACATATACAACAATTGTTAAAACATAATCAATCATTGGATTTTAGATTTTTCACATAGAAAGATTGATATATTTATAAAAAAACTATTAATTATTCTCATTTAGTATATATACACATGTTACCTCACTTTATTATTATTTTATATATTTTCAATATCAAGTATAAATTATTTAATTATATACAATTATATACTTGTATATGTTATACATACAATATCTATCCACTATATTTAATTTTATCTACAATTTTTCTATTCATTAATTAATTAAAATTAAAATTTAGAATTATATATCATATACTAATACACATTAATTCAACATCTAATATTTATATATCTCCTAATTTAAACTTCACTAAATCACTTTTATTTGATATATATTTTTGAATTTCAAATTGTTTTTTATTTTCATTTTTTCAACTAATTCTTATATTATTCCATTTTTCAAAATAATATATATATATTAAACTACAATACTTTAATTTATAATCATTCATTAAAATTTATATTTATTTAGTTATATAATAAATAGTTCTAATCGCATTTTTTATAATTTTTTTTCTACATTATAATTGGAACTTGTAATAAAAACATAAAGTTATACATAACTACTTAACTTAAATGATAATTTAACTTTGGCTTTGTCTTATTCTCTTGCATTAATGTTTTAATATTAATAAATTTTCATAATTTATTACTTTATTTTGTTTATATTATTATTATTTAATTTTTTCCTAATTTACTATACTATTAAAAAGCGATCCGTTTATAACTATCTACTCATTTTAATCCATTTTTTGATTTGTTTTAAATTTAAATTCTACATTTTCTAAACATTAATAACTTGTTATAATTTATTACTTTATTTAGTTTCTATAATTTATTATTATTATTTAATTTTTTTCTTAATTTACTATACTATTAAGGTGATCCATTTATGACTCTCAACTCATTCTAATCCATCTTTTGATTTGTTTTAAGTTTAAATTCTACATTTTATTTTTTTCCTTTTTTATATTTTTTTTAGCTTATATATTCAGCTAACCCTTTTTTCTCCTTTCATTTCTGCCATAATTTGTAATTTCATTATTCATGTTAATTTATTATTTTAATCTTCTTTTCTCCTTTACTTTCTGCTATAGTTTGTAATTTCATTATTCATGTTAATTTATTATTTTAATTACATGTTAATTTATTATTTTAAGGATTTTATCTTTTGAATTTTAATTCTTCAATTTATTTTTATTTTATTTTTTATGGTATTTTTTAATATTTAAATCTAATAATTAAGGCAAGGTGCATAATTAACTGAAATAGAATAATGGTTTTTTAATTCATCCATACATGGTGAACCGCATTGTTTTATATATAATTATAATGATAATAGATATGTGTTAATAAAGTAGATGACCCAATCTGCTCTTGTTGGCCATGCATTGGAATGTTAAAATCAGGTTTTGTTAAAAATCTTCTTATTCTGCAATCATACATGTCAATCTAAGTGAACACTCTTGAAGTTCACTTTATATAATGGTGTTAAAGCCAAATGCGAGTCATAAATCATTCAAAAACACAATATGATAATTGTGGATGGATTTCTGTGTGATTGTAAGGTGGTCTGGTATTAGCAGCGTGGCCTTATTGCACCCCGTTTTTTTCCCAACAATACCAAGTATTCAGTATTTAGGTGAAAAAATACTATTCATTATTGTACTACTATTCAATATTGTAATATATATGAATTAATTATTATTTTTATATGACAGTTTATGTTTTGTGCAAAATCATTAGTTTTTGTAAGAGTTCACCATTTTCCTAGATATGTTTTCTCATTTCTAGGGGTGTTAGGATTTATAATCCTCCATTTTCCAAATAGGTCTATTATATTATATTTTCCTAACTTAGGAGTCATTTAGTTATTATTGGGTCCACTAGTACCATTAGGTCAACTTGGGCTAATGGGGCCACCTATATCGGTCACTAGAGTGTGGGGAACACATATAGAGGTTAACTGCAACTGATTGCACCTTAATGCATCTGTTTATGTGCCTCATAGACCAATCCCTACAATTTAGGAGCCACTAGGAGTGCCGACACCAACCTCCTTCAGTTGTTGGTAGTTGGTAACTAGTCAAGCTAAGATATGCTCTAGTTACATTCAATTAGATGTCCTCCAGTTTAGTTAGTGCCAGTCTTGCATGGATGCATTTGGGAAGGTGCCTATTCTCACCCACTTCTCACCTAAAACATCAGTTAGATTAGTTTAACTGATTAAAACTGATGGAGAGAATAAATTAGATATCTGGAGTTAGCCTAATGAACTCCGATAGTGATTTAGACACTTCTAGTTAGCCATGTAGTTATATTGAGTTGGTGGATTCGAATCCTATCCAAATGATTCGAATTCTCCTTTATGTAACATTGTTGTATACTGCTGGGATTAATGAAGTTTTTACTGTAATTATACTGAGCAATACTTATCTGTTTTCTGTGAAATTTGTCTTGGTCATTGGGTATTATTCATTCCTTTACACTGCATAATAATTCAATATCATTGCACTCATTTCCTGAATATCAATGGCACATTAATTCAATCATGGTATCAGAGCCTACTCAGGAAAGCCTCAAGTCTATTCGATCTCCATTGTACACCAGAAGTAGCTGGGTTTCCACATAAGTCCCACAAAGTGTGCATTGCTAACTCTGGATTCGTTTAGAGAAGTCTCCGCAGGCATGATAGACCCTAATAATGTGTACATGTTGAGACGGAAGGCTTGATTCTGACATAGTGCGAATTGGTTTTGTTTTTGCAGTGTTTTCTTATAGGTGTTATGTAGCTTGATTGAATACATTGGTTGATCAGAAGGAGAATTGATGGATTCTCAATCTTTCTCACTCTAGATCCTAACACCCTTCAACTATGTTGATTGGAGGGAGATATACAAGTATCCTTGCGCAAGTAGGGCCTGTTCAGGATACAAATGGGTAGAGAGACAAAACCCCATCACCCTACTGAGAAAAACAAGTTTTTGAACCTGTTGGATGAAGCTTTTGGCTTCCTTTGTGCTCACATCTCCAAGGATCTCCTCTTTCATATTGAGGGATTGAGGACTCCAAAAGAAGCTTGGGAGAAGATCAAATTATTTTTTGGAAATAAATATGAGCTTCGGGGGAACATCTAGGAGGTCAAGCTGATGGCCTTACATCCCAACAGTTTTGAGACTATCCAACATTTTTTTACCAAATACAAGTCTCTTGCACTATATTGTAAGCAATGTGGAATAGAGAGGAAGTATGAGCACCTTGTGCACTCCGTGCTCAACAAACTTGGTTCTAAGTATTCTGTCTTCATCTCTACCTTCCATTCTGGAATACATTCCATCCCCAATTGGAATATTCCTTCACTTGATGGCTTTGCCGAGTCTTTCATACAGGAGCAGGAAAAGTTGGTCCAAATGGGAGTCCTCCAAAATTCCAAGAACTAAGCTCTTCTGATGTCGGACTCTACCAATGTGTAAGCTAAAGGGAATCACAAGGGGAAGGAGCCTAAAGCATCTGATTCGAAACCAAAAAGAGAGTCATAGGTATTCCAAAGGATCTTCGGGATCGAAGAGAGAAATTTTTTGAAAATACAAAGTGTCCTTATTGTATGAGGGGTTTTCATCTTGAAGGCCATTGTATGAAGAAGCTGATCGACCACCTGTCCTCCCTCCTTGAACATAACAACATTACTCTTCCACATGGAGCAAAGAACTCTGATGCTGGACCACATACATAAGATCATGAGAGGTGCCATGCCTTGAAGGATGGCCTTACTCAATCGACAACTTATTTGATTGAATCTGGAGCATCCAACCACATGGCTTCCTCCAAGGAATCCTTCTCCACCCTCACACTATCAGGAGGAACTAGAATTCATATGGGAGATGGATCTCAAGTCCCAACTGTCGGGAGAGGTTCAGTCAAAATCCAGTATGGTGAGTTCAAGAATGTTCTCTATGTTACCTCTCTTGTAGAAAATTTGTTATCTGTTTATCAGATGACCCATACAGGCTCTCCTAAGAGAGTTACATTCGACTTTGACTCAGTTGAAATCACAGAAAAAGCTACTAGAAATATCATAGTGAAAGGTATTTCTAATCATGCCACTAAGTATTATGAGTTCTCACATTTTTTTCCTGTCTCACCTCCTACAACTTTATTGACTCATGCTAACAACACCAGTAAGATATCGCATGAGATATTTGGGCATCTCAATTTCAAATATATCCAGCAAATCCACAATGATGAAATGGTTGAAAGTTTTACTCTCATCCAAACTTCTGATGGAGCATGTCCTGGTTGCTTGGTAGGTAAGCATCCAAAGAAGAGGTATGAAGTTGGGAAGGAACATAAGGTTGCCTCTATACTTGATTTTATACATAGTGGTGTGGCAGGACCAATTCCCACAACATCAGTTAATGGTTGCAGGTATTTCCTTACTTTTATTAATGATTGTTCTAGGTTATGCTGGATATATTTCATGAAATAGAAATCAGAAGTTTTTGGAATTTTTAAAGTATTTAAAGCTATGGTTGCGAATAGTTTCAGGAAAAAGATCAAGTCCATAAGATATGATAAAGGAGGTGAATACATTAAAAGAGAGTTCCAACATTATTGTGAATTAGAGGGGATTCGAATGGAATGATCAATTCCATAAACAACACATCAGAATGGTGTGGCCGAGAGGAAAAATAGATCACTAAAGGAGATGGAAGCATGTCTTCTCCATGCCAAGAATCTTCCCCCTTCTCTTTGGGCAGAAGCTGTAGGCTGTGCTTCATACATGCAGAATAGAGTGCCTCATAAATCAGTGGCTGGGGCCACTCCATTCGAAGCACTACATGGTTATAAGCACAATGTTTCTCACTTGAGAGTTTTTGGCTCCAAAGGTTGGGCCAAAATACCCATTGATAAGATGTGGATAAGATAAAGGCCTTCCAATCCCAAAATAGCGAATGCATTCTGCTGGGATATGTAGAGGATGAAAAAGAATACAAGTTGATGGAGGTTGCAACTAGGAAATGCTTTATTGAGCGCAATGTTTAGTTTGAAGAAGATCAACTGATTGACCCACCACCATACGAAGCACAAGAAGGTATAACCAATATTCCACTACCTTTTGATGATGATGATTTGTTACATGTTTCAGATTCAGATGAAGAGGAACCAGATTAGAATGATATTGGTTATATTGAGGCTGAACCTCATGAGATTCTAGATCCAGATCCAACATCCATTCCAAACCAAAGGTCTAAGCCTAGATGGGCCCAAAAGCGCATTGTTGCAGCTGGGGATGGTGCTGGGAATCTAGAAGACAGAAGGAGAACAATGTCCTAGTATCAGAATGAGCATGTCTCTCTCTCTCTCTCTCACACACACACAGATTCACTCCCTACAGAGTGGTGCAACATGGTTCCGGGAAATTTATACATGATGATAGAGGATGATCAACTATTTGGCCCATAGAAGAAGAAAATTGACCATTCTCTACCTCTTCCATACATAAGAAACACATACACCATCCATCATATCAGAAGGACATTGAGAGGTTCACATGCACAACTTCAGGATGCTACTGCACAGAAGAACCATGCTGCTACATAGTGCTACGAATTGCAGCAAAGTTTTTGCAAGTTATTTTCTAAGGAGGAAGCTTATTTTCTTCTAAAAATAGCTTGTATTTCCCATTCCTACTTATTTTGAAGGGGGTTTTTTCCCATGAGTTTTTCCCCTATTTCCTTGGTTTATTAGGCAGCATTTTTTTAATTCTTTTAGATTGTGTATGGGTGAAGTTTTGCCTTTTTTCCATGGCCTGCAGTTGTCCAAGTTAGGATTCAGGGGGGGGGGGTGTTAGAATTTATAATCCTCCCTTGTCCAAACTGGTCTATTATATTATTATTTTCTCACTTAGGAGTCATTTAATTATTATTGGGTCCACTAGTACCATTGGGTCCACTTGGGCTAATGGGGCCACCTATACCTGTCACTAGACTGCAACTGACTGCAACTTAACTGCAACTGACTGCACCTTCATGTGTCAGTTTATGTGCCACCTAGACCACTCCCTACAAATTAGGAGCCACTGGGAGTGCCGACACCAACCTCCTATAGTTGTTGGTAGTTGGTAACGAGTCAAGCTAAGATATGCTCTAGTACATTTAGTTAGATATCCTCCAGTTCAGTTAATGCCAGTCTTGCATGGATGCATGTGGGAAGGTTCCTATTCTCACCTACTTCTCAACTACTTTATTATTTAAACAATTTTAACTAACTATAACATATGGAGAGACTGAATTAGACATTTGGAGTTATCCTAGTGAACTCCAATACTGATTTAGACACTTCTAGTTAGCCATACAGTTAAATTGAGTTGGTGGACTCGAATCCTATCCACATGATTCAAATTCTCCTTTATGTAACACTATTGTATACTACTGGGATTAATGAAGTTTATACTGTAATTATAATGGGCAATACTTATATGTTTCCTGTGAAATTTGGTTTGTTCAGTGGGCATTAATCATTCCTTTACACTGCATAATAATTCAATCTCATTGCACTCATTGCCTGAAGATCAATGGCACATTAATTCAAATAAGGGGTACACTAGTTGGTTTTCTGTGACATGATCTACAACCCCTTTTTTTTCTACCCTAGATTATGTTTCCTTAATCCCATGTATGGTGTTGAGGAAATGAATTCTTATTATTTTTCTCATTGTCCAATTCCTTACACCTAAGAAGTCCAAATTAGACTGCCCTTGGACAAAATAACCCAGGAACTCCAAATTAGACCACCCTTGGACAAAACAACCCAAGAACTCCAAATTAGACTGCCCTTGGACAAAACAACTCTCAAATGTTTAGATACTGGGCTTCTATAAGTTCCTTCGGACATATGTACTTATGATGGCTATAGGATTTCATGATTTCAGGCGAACAAACAAGGAACTTAAATATCCTGTTTTGGAGGCATGCAAGTTTTGGAACACAAGATTTAGGGCAATGAAATGTGCATAGATAGGGATTTTGGAAATATTCAAAATTTAAAGGATTCATAGGTAGTTCCGTTTAAGCATAAATTAAAAGAAAAAAAAACATAAAATTAAGAAAATAGATAGAAATCTCAAAATATGAAGAAAACAAGAACCACAATAGACTGCTAATACTTGTTCATAAGCAACAATGTCCACATCATGTTGTTACTGATTGCATTTTTATTTTTAGCTCAATCAGTATGATAGAGCAACATAATAATGTTATTATCAAGAAACAACCATAATCCATCAAGATATCTCTGTTCCGCCACAGATTTAACAACTTTTAAAGCTTGACAAAATATTAGCTAGATCCAAAGGAGAAAATAAAATAAAGTAGCAAAAGAAAACATAAACTCGATATAATTAAAAAAAACAAGTTAAATACGACCAACATGTTCCAAAATTTAGAGCAGTGAATGTTCTCAGCTCGGACTTGCACTTAGAAGAAGAATACATAGTTTAAATGACAAAATCTCAACAATTCTTATATCATTAAATTGGCTTGATTTCCGTAAATAATTAATTTGATGTGCACACGTCTAGATTCAAACAAAATTAGTTCTTGATTACTACTCAACTAAATCATAGAGCTATTGATTTTTGATATGAGAAATCTTGTCCTATTGACATTTCGTGTTTGCATTTATTGTTTATATATGGGGCGATATTTTCTAATGATATAACAGATCCATTAAAACAAATATGATATTTAGACAAAGTTAATCACCTCAAATATTGTCCTTTCTTTTGTTGATTGATTAGATTAATTCATTGGCACGATCCTTCCACTCATTTATTGGATTAATTTATTCACTTGAACCAGACCTATCATGTAGGTGAAAGAGCCCACCTACTGAAGAGGAAGATAAAATATATATGGTTTGGGAATCAAAAAAATAAATCACCATTAACCAATCTGTGCCAGAGTAATGATTGTTGTCGCAGGCTCATTGCTAACCATTATATTCAGTTTCTTGAGATCCAATAATTAGCAATGAGATTTCCAGAACAATCATTTCTCTACCACAAACAATTACAACATGCATGATATCCGTAGCTTGAGATCCAAAGGACACCATTGTTACGGAGAGAAATTCCTATGGCTTGGGGTACCACAACAGATAGCTTTGACTCCAGAAATCAATCTTTTCCAATATGCAATAGAAATAAAATGTCTAACACTAAAGGATCAGACCTCGTACCTTATTCCGGATGGTTGAAGTAGATCCCCGTTGAGCTTTCCAATCTTCAGCTTGAATTGATATAATACTTCCTCAACAACAAGTAAACAATACAAGCATACTATATATCACGATGTTATATCTATTCTAGCATATATCATCAATAATGTAAAAGCATTTGACATACTCCAATGGATACAACATTCAATCAAATACACATCATTGGACAGGAAAAGATATTTCTATTAATATAAATCAGAGATTACAAGATAGATACAACCTCTGACGGCATGTCTGTGAACCGGAGAAACTGAATCCCCCACTTGGGCCTCCACCACCTCAATCCTCCATCTCTCGATAGCAAGCTCACTAGCAAAAGGAAAGCTTGGGAAGAACACAAAAGTGCTCCAAGGGACAAAGGGATGTAGACTCAAGTATAAATTCCGGCAACAATGGACTATAATTTCTTTGATCTCAATCTCTCTATATGCCTTCAATGTACCAAGGGGTTCCTTATATAGCTTCACAAGGGATAATGAAGGGTCGAATCCGAGCGATCTCAAGGCATATGGAAGGCCAGGAGTCAAATGAGTTGGATCCATGTCAAGGAAAACTCCAAAAGGATTTGGATTATGCACACATCCCGATGTACGCGGTTATAGGGGTCAAACCCACGTATGTATGCGGTTATCGGGTAAAAAGCCGCATATATCATTTTTCATATAGTTTTAGGGATGATCAAGGAAACATAAAATGATAAAAGATGGTCCATGGGGTCTAAAGAGTCTGCAACGGGACAGGGGAAGGCCATACAAAGTGTGATTCACCTAGAGTGGTGAAATCCACTATAACATATGCCCCCTAATGTGTGAGGTCAGAGGGGTCATACGATGGCCGAAATACATTATAAGTCCATCCCAGAAGTGGAGTGATGAAGGATCCCAAATGGAAGAATAACCACCCAATCAACATAGTACAATAATACAACTCTACATATAACTGCAAGTACATATAGTAGTCACGGATACATAAGAGTACAATGGCCATGAATAGGCATAATACATGATATCACATATGTGGTCATCGCCATGTACAATATACATAGATCATAATCTCCATGATGAATATATACAACGGGTCATGATCTCCAAAATGGCTGAAGATATATAATAGATGAAGATCTCCATAGTGGCTGGAAATATCTGACATACACTGGTATCAAGTCACGAGAGTTGAAATCTCATGAACACTGGCACGATCAAGGAGGTAGCATATAAAAGATGCCACCAGTCTGGAAAGTCTTCTACACGAACCGCTACGAGTACATGTCCTACTATGTGAATAGAGGTGTCGAGGTCGAACATAGTAGTCCATTGTCTGATTATCGGTCATTGATGTATATTGTTAACAGACACGAGATTACCCACTGATAATGAAAATGGGAATCAAGGTACTAGAGTGCAAACTAACAAGTGTGAATATATGTGTTGAGGTCGAACACTTGAGAGAATCCATCGATCAGGGGACACTGATGTATTCCCAAGAAACTGTCGATGGCGAGAGAACTTGCCACTGATGACTACAAGTCTCAAGGCACTCAAAAGGACTCTAGATTCCAATCCTAGAATAAATGATCTGAAGTCGATGGGATGAAATCCATTGGAAGGAGGGCATTAAGGCATCCCCCATCATCCAACACGAGGTACTCAGCAAAGCTTTTTAATGTGGAAGGACTCGATCATAAGGTGCGCAAACCAGTAACTGTACCAGGAATGGTCGACATGCAAAGTCAAGATAACTGAGGAATGGTCGACACAGGTTTCAACTTCCTTCGAACAAGAGCATAACGGCATATGGTGACTGAAAGAAGGCAGCATAGAATCGATATACAAACTGGGACATCTCTATGACACAGGAGGCATCAACAGAGGCTCCATAGGGACTGGAAGCTTAACCAGTCAGTGGAGATAAACTCAGATAAACAAGTACAGCTCCTAAAGTCAAACTATAACCCAACCAATGGATGTGATATACAGTGCTCTGTTCGAAGGTGACACGACTCGACAGCTGCCAAAGATAACATCTTTCTTTGTCTAGCTTTTTGGTTTTTTGATTTTTTTTGGACTTTTTTCAGTTATTTGAAAAGCTTGAAAAAAGAATAAACTAGCTTTATAGTTACAAACTAGGAGGAGACGAGTGTCATTAGGGAAAACAAACTAGTTCCAAGCAGTGGAACATACCTATGCTCAATGCAAGGATACATGTGTAGGATATCGACACTCGGGGGAAAATCCCCTCCCGGTAAAAAGGGAAATAAAGCTGCGAAGGATATAAAAAATGGCTCTGCATGGTTAGACATGAGACAAGCTTGGGCTATATGGATGAAACACAATGTCAGGGGAGCCGACATAAAGCTCAATAAGGCAGGAAAAGCTCATGATAATGCATTCACAACTTGACATAGGGGGAGTTCAGAGGGAAACAGGCCAGCATAAGATCAAGAGGAGTATGAGGCTCTTGCGAAATGTCATGGCAGTACTATACAATTGACTCCCACACCCTAAAGGAGAAAACGTTGGCATGGGCAACAAATGCAAATAAGGCGCTAACTAGGGTACCCATGTAAGGTGAAGCTCTACCACTCGTATCATGCCACTTTTAAAGCAGCAAGAAGGTTCTGTGACATAATAGAGTGGGTTCGTACCTAAGGTCATAGTGACACGGTCATAAGGTCATGCAAAATGCAAATGGTGGTGAACCTAACCTATATGCCAGTGTAGACGTTATACCTGAGATCAATATGAATGGGTCAATCCAATGGCTGAAATGGCACTGAAAATGGTCTTCTACATCACAAATTATGTTAGAAATGGTCCAAAATGGTTAGAAACTGTCAAAGCTATAGGAAAGGGGGTAAAATTTTTCAAATATTTGAAATTTTTTCTATAAATAGTAAAAAATATAAATCATTTGAAACTTTTACCCATTGGAGCTCTGATTTTCAACTGCAAATTCCATGAGATCCAGTCAGCGAAATTCACAACCGTTTCTTCCAGGTATTTACTCATGCTCTCCTCATGCATTTTGATATAATTTTTATTGATTTTCATGGTGAAATGAGGTTGTTTAGGCCATCTCTACATGAGCGCTGCGGCCCATGCAGATATCGAAGCTTTTTCCACGTATAGGGCTGGATATACGCAGAAAAGAGGCTAGAACCCGCGTACATACGCGGCTGTTTGCAAAACAGTCGCGTATGACGCTGTGCAAGTGAATTTAAAAGACTCTAATGGACAATTTGGCAATTTCTCTTGTAGGATGGTGCTAGAATGGAGAGAGCGTGAGCATGGTGAAGTAGAGGAAGCTGTAAGGGCCGACGTGAAAGATCAACAAGCTCTTCGTGCATGTGGACTCTACAAGTTTTGGTGTCTTGGTGGTTTGAGGGCCAAACCAAGACTGCTAGAGATGCTGGTAGACTATTGGGATCCAGACTCAGAGTCCTTCCGGATAGATGGGATGTATCTCACCATAGAGGTGGAAGACATATACTTTATCACAGGTCTATCTAGATGAGGGGATGTGGTGAACCTTTGTTCCCGAGGTGGGCCAGGCGATGGGTTTACTATCGATGAGTATGTAGCTGTGTACTGCTACCCAGATACTGAGAAGGTGGGGAGTCAAGTCCCCACCAACGCTATACAGGTGCTGGGCCTAAAGGCCATACTACTGACGCTGGACAGGATAGCAGGCTTAGTCTCACTCCATCAGGCCTCTCGGCCACTGATGTTCTATGCAGTGGAGTGTATGAGACCGACCATATATGACTGGAGTACTACACTGCTGAGCAACATGAAACACCAGCTCAGTGAGTGTAAGGCAGGTAGGATACGGAACTTCGGGTTCAGCAGGATTTTGAGCACGTTTTTCTTCGAGCGTGTTCCAGGATTGAGCCCTAGAGTAGACGTTCCTCTCCACGGGGTTCGAGATCCGGTCCAATGGCTTTGGGCAGATGCTATGCGCAGATTGGGGGGTGGTAGGGTGGCCAACCCATATCCAGTTGACTTCTTTCCATGGTGGCGACGACATATTGTTGCCATAGATGACTACCCCTATGGAGGGATAGATTTCTGGGGGGATCCGGACATGCCATTGCCACCAGGATCGGCATATGGAGAGATAGGTACCGAATCTCAACTCTCACTCTTTTTAATTTTTTTTGAGTTATTTAATTTTTTTGTATTTTCTTGATTATATAGAATCAAAAAGACATGTTTTTGCGCAACAACACATAGTGACATCTACCATTCATGTGCAGATGTGGGACCACGACGACCAGAGGGCTTCCCACGTCATAGATGGAGGGGAAGAGGGGATGACATCACAGGTGTGGATACGGAGCGAACGCTCCAGAGCATTCATACCAACTTCGTGCGACTGACTCATAGAGTTCCCATGGTGCAAGTCGAGGACTTTCCTGAGGCCATGCAGTGACAGGTGGTGGGTGTACCACGCGCATGGGTGCGTTTATTCCGGTGGCTTGCTAGAGCCGTAGTGACGTATCATGATCACAACCCTCCTCCTCCACAGGATTAGATACTTGGGAGTTTATATGTTTTGTATGACCGTGTATTATATGATGGAAGCTTTGAAAGCTCCACTTTTGTATGTGACACTATGTATTACCACATTTTTGATATATATATATATAAGTTTTATGGTGATCGGTTTATTTATTTACATGTGTAAAAATGTTTGTGATTAATTTATTATGAATGAGACAAATGCCAATATAACACGTAGTTAGCATATGAGTTAGGAACTTGATTATCATTTCTTAGAATGTGTATATATGTTATACTGTCAAATTGCCGTTCTAACAATCTCACACGTAAGAATCTTCTCAATAACGTCGGATCTCTAACATGGTAAAAACCATTGAGCTGTGACACTACTAACTCCGAATCAAGACGTACCTCAAGAGATAGAACGCCATGTGAAATGGCATCCCATAGAAGCTTAATAACGACACTATATTCAACAACATTGTTGTAAGATGGCCGCAGACATACACCTCCTGAAGACAGTACCTGACCCATAGGAGTATAAATCACCCAAGCAGCAGAGGCTGAGTGCTGAGTGTGATGGCTTGCACCATCCACGAATCCTATGTAGGTGGAAGATTCCACTGACATCTGCCAAAAGAAATGGAAACTAATCACAAACCTGATCACGATAAGAAAAGACCTAACTATGCAAAGTTGTACAATAATATACAACAAGCAGCCTTGGCTAAAGATCATGCATAGTATTTTTTGAGATAGAGCCCATTTCTAGGCTCCGCCAAAGCTGTGCCTTCGTAATCGACTAACTCATAGGCACCCTTCTCTAAGACACGCTTGACCACGTAAGGACCATGCCACATAGGATTAAATTTCCCTGCCCCCAAGGGTTCTTTCGATTGATCCCAAAAAAGGACCAAGTCTCCTTCACTAAACACTCTTGGACAGACAGACTTATCGTATTGGACCTTAACGCAACATTTATTAACCTCTAGAGCCACCAAGGCATCTCGATGCTGCTCATGAAGTTGCTCGAGGTGAACCAAACTCTCCTCCAAAGGCGAAGTGTCTGGTAAGAGCTCCACAGCTAGCTTCAATGAAGGAATCTCGCATTCAACCGACAATATCGACTCCACTCCATGCACAAGCTTATATGGAGAAAAACCAGTGGCAGTCTTGACCGCGGTTCGATATGCACACAAAGCAGGGTATAACATAATATGCCAATTCATCTTGCTTTGTGCGATGGTTCATTGGAGAATGGACTTAAGTGATTTATTCACTGCTTCAAACTGTCCATTCGCTTGGGGGTAGTAAGAAGAGGAGTGCTCTTGCTTATACCCTAACTTGGATTCCAACTCTTCCATCATACAGTTCTGAAAGTGCGAGCCATGGTCAATGAAAAGCTCTTTCGGAATCCCGAACTGAGTAATGATTTGGTTCAATACGAAGTGAGCGGCTGTCTCACCGTCGGATTTTACTGTAGGCATTTCCTTATCCCATTTCGTGAAATAATCCACAGCCACTATAATATGATGGTGCCCCCCAGCCGAAGCTGGGTTGCAATCCATAAAATCGATCCCCCACTTGGTGAAGGGACCGGCGGTGATAATGGGATGTAACAGGGCAGGCTTCGAGCACATATTTGATGCGAACACCTGGCAAGGGTGGCACCTCTTGACCGCATCAACACAATCTTTCAATATTGACGGCCAGAAATAACCCGCTCTCAAAATCTTTTGAGCTATAGATAGCCCAGATAAATGACCACCACACGCCCCTCCGTGGCAATCATTCAGCACAACCTCAGCCTCCTCATGAGTTAAAAAATGTCGTAAAATGGAATCTACCCCACGGCGGTACAAAGTATTGTCCACTATAAGGTAGTTCTTAGAGACGTGACGTAATCGTCGTCGTTCATCTCGCGAGAGGTGAGTAGGGGTCCTCTGTGTTTGCAGATATACTATGATATATCCATACCATGGGTCAGACATTGAGATTAAGAAGATATGTTCATCGACAAACGTATCCTCACAAACCAACTCCTCGGCCTCGCTCGGGAAATCCGATATAAGCTCTGCAAAAATTAACGACTTCTTTGACTTTGTTGAAAGAAATTCGAGATTGAATTCTTGCAGAATGACAATCCATTTATTATATTTTCCCCCAATCATCCTTCGTGTGAGGATGAACTGAAACGGATTGACATGGGCCACAACCAAGGTCTGGAGAAGGAGAATATAATGTCTCAAACATTGAACCACATGTACGGTTGCTAAAGCAAGATTCTCGACATGAGAATAATGAATCTCTGCGTCAATAAGGTTTCAGCTCAGATAATATATGACATGCTCTTGGAGCTCCTCATCCTCTTGAACCAATACCATACCAATTGTCTCTAAAGACGCGGCCACATATAATAGGAAATAACGGCTATAATCTAGAGGACTAATCACCAGGGCCGATGCTAGGGCTTGCTTAAGTGCATCGAAGGACTCCTGGGCTCACTCATCCCATTCAAAGGGAGTATCCTTCTTCAAGAGACGCATGAAGCCTCTAGTCAAATTGGCAAAGTTGACAACAAATCTTCGTAAGAAGTTTTCCATACCTTGCAAACACTAAAGATGAAAAATATTCTTCGGGGGAGACAACTGAAGTATTGCCTCAACCTTTAAGGGATCGACTCTTATGCCCTCCTTTGAAACGATGAATCCTAGTAAATGACCCGACTTCACGCAAAATATGCAGTTATGAGGATTTAATCGAACTGAATAGTGCCGACATCTTTCGAATACCAATATCAAGTGATAGGGATGATGCATTCTCATACGAGAATGAGCAGCGAGGTCATCCAAAAATACTTCAATAATAGACTTGAGATCGTGGAAAATCAAGGTCATCACCCGCTGAAATGTAGCTCCGGCGTTTTTAAGGCCGAAAGGCATTTTTCGATATGAAAACGTTCCCCAAGGACAAATAAATGCAGTCTTGTGTTGGTCCTTGGGTTTAATCTGGATTTGATTATACCTGAAAAATCCGTCCATGAAGGAGAACACCTCGCTACCCGCACACTCGTCCAAAATCTGATCTATAAATGGTGTGGGGAAGTTATCCTTAGGACAGGCACGATTCAAATCAAAAAAATCAGTGCATATTCGGATCGCTCCCTGCTTCTTATCCACCAGAACAGGGTTTGAAACCCACTCCATCAAGGGAATGGGATAGATGAAACCAACTTTCAACAGCTTCTCTATCTCTGCCTTAATGGCGGGTGCTTTCCTAGGATTCACGGCGCGTAAACGTTGTCGAACAGGCTTAGCATTGGGGTAAGTATTAATCTCATGTTTGACAATCCGAGGGTCAATACCTAGCATCTCATCATAAGACCAAGTAAAAACATCACGAAATTCCTTGAATAGCTCAATATATTCGAGAATCTCAGCATGGGAACATTCCGCCCCAATATAGACATTCTCAATGGTGCCAGGATTTCGAGAGATGTTGATAGGAATCGTGGAAGATATGTTCGCCATGTTTCCATTAGCCATCTGACCAGGAGAGCTTAATGGAATCATGGGACTGCCAACTCTCTGACTAAGAATCTCCCTATAATCCTCATGCTCCAAACGGTTAAGCGGTGGAAGGAAATATGATCTATGATGGAGTTCCTCCCATGGTGGCTCAACACCCTACATAGCCTCGATGATCGCTTCATCTGAAGGGAAAACCATATCAAGGCAGTCGTGGGCATGAGAAGACTGTACTGCCCATGCCGGCAGCACATAGGGGTCTTCCTCTTCTGTCTGCAAAGAGGAAGAACAAGGCTCCGCAACATCCTTAATATTGGCTTGATAAGCTATCATGGTTGCAGGGAGCGGCACGCTGGTCTCGATAGGCTCACTCTAAATACTCAGTGTAGGAAGAATCCAAGGATATTCCATATGAGTCGTGTGAAAAGACACCGAGGTCGTAGAAGTTGAAGCCTTATCAGAACAATATCCTATCATGAGGACCAGTGTATGACAACTAAAGCTTCCCATAAGGGATGGATACATGCCTACACCCACACTCCCAGTTGCCGGCTGAGAGTGTTCAACGATCGGAACCAAAGCTCCCGAAGATGCAGTAACAGGGGAGTTCTTGAATTCCATTTGATCAATCGTTACAATCTTCCTATTATGTGGAAAGAATACAATGCGGAACAAGGAAGAAGCAACGACTTGCATACTATACATCCAGTTCCTACCTAGCAAGAGATTGTAGTCTAGGGGCGCATCAACCACCTCAACCTCTATCGCAACGGTCTTCCCCCCCAAACGGACCTTAAGGGACGAAAGGATGCTGTGCGGTCTAAAAGATCTCCCATCAAAAGAAGTTAACATAGTCATTGATTTCGACAGCTCAAGAGAACCGAGACCCTTCCAATAGGACAAAGACATCACAGAAGCAGCAGCGCCCTCGTCAATTATAGTGCACTTGACGATCATATTAAGACATTCTACATGTACCAAAAGCGACACATAGTAGGGAAAGCGAGGCTGATGTCCTGCGGTTTCAAATTTGATCACTGAGGAAGAATCATCACCGTTCACACCAAGAGCAGAAAGCAAAGCCTTCCTTTGCGAATTACAACTATGAAGCACTTCCAATGCAGACATCGCACAAGGAGTATGGCCCAAGTCCTCGACAACTGAATAATTCTCGGTGGCTCGGGCATTTGGATTACGCTCCGAGCGCTTAAGTACCCCCTTAGGAATGCGAGGTGCAGCCTTAGGTTTATCCACAGGTTTCTCAATGTGAAAAGGGGTTCCTGGTGGATCAGATTCTTTGCCTGGGTTGGGTTGTGACGATCCATAATATTTCGCACGAGTCACAACCTTGGCAGCACGGACCATGTTAATGCACCCACAAGCACTAGTCTCTGGTGGATCATTCGCACTAGATTGCTCCTGGGACTTTGAGATCATATTCTAGTTATGCGGTAAAGGGTTCGTTAGCACAGATGGGCCTTGTGCTAAGAGTCTCGAAGCTTCATCAATTCGAGGGCAAAAGTAAGTGAGGTGATCATCCTTACATAGATTGCAAGGGAATTTAACCTTACGTTTCGCTTTCTTGTCCCCCCTAGCATTCTGACCGTTCTTGTCATTATTGGTAGCATTCTCATTCTTATTCCCACCCTTTCGATTATTATTCTTACCCTTTCTTCTATTCTGTCTGGGCTGCTGGTTACCCTTACATTCGCCATTTGGGAGGGTTGAGATGAAACCGTAGCTTGTCCCAAAGCAGATTGGTTGAGTGACAATTGACTAACTTGTTTTGCAACCGAATCCGTAGGTTTCGCACTTGCACAACCCACAATGCCATCGGCATGTGGTCCAGGTTTGACCTTGGGATCGAAACTAGAATGAGGAGCGTTGGGAATAATCTCATACAATAAACCGGACTGAGCATAAATCAAGTCCAGTTCATGCGCCCTAAAGATCGCTTGTTCCTCATTCTGCACTCCGGATGTGGAAACATCCTTCGCGATATATGGCAATAAAGACTTGAGGAACCACTTGAGAAGGAACTCCGGTGGTATAAAAGCTTTATTTAACCTCTTCCATCTACACCACTCCTGAATATGATCAGAAATATGGGTGGCTTTATCTTGCCGAAATGTCGACAAGAGTTCAGTACCAACATCATAGCGTACTGGTAGCTGGAAGTGATTAAGAAAAGTCATCGCAAGATCGTTGAACAAGGTAAAAGCTCCCTTTGGTAACTCTATATACCATTTCGCAGCAGGCCCCGTGAGGGTGCATTGAAATAGTCGCAAGCGGACTGAGTCGTGATGTAATGAATTCGAAGAGCACCAAAGGTGAAACATGGTCACGTGTTCGCTCGGATCCTCTCCCGGTTTGCCTTCGAACTTAGGTATGTCCGAAGGAAGCTTGGTAGGGACAGTCGGCCAAGCTGGGTCATGAGCCACAGGATTGTTCGTAAGTCTCGATAAGTTAGGAAGGTTAAGCGTCGCGAGGAAAGGGAGCCTAGGATGATGAGGTCGATGGACCGCTCCCTGGTTCACATAGGTTTGGGCACCACTATGGCCTTGGCCATAGTGTCCTCCTCATGTTTGACCCGTATAGGGTGACGTGGAAGTACCATGGTAAGGTGGACCTTGACTGGTAGGAGCTACGAAGCCGTAATTAGGAGAGTAAGCAGGTTGTTGATACCTGCCTCCGTAAGGTGAAGAAACTTATCCATACTGCGTCCCGTAATAAGGACCATAGGTCATCGCATGCGATGTCCCATGGGACACTCCATAGGTAGGAAGATAGGCTCTGGAAGGAGGAATATACATACCAGAAGTAGTTATATATGCCCCGGATGTAACAAGCTGACCACTAGAAGCGTGAATATAGCCTCTCGAAGCAGCGGGTGGTATATGAACTTGAGACACAATTGGCCTAGTAACCGCAGTACGGATCTGACTCGTAGCCATATATTGGCTTGAAGGACCACATGGATAAGGTGGAGGATGTACATTTGAAGAACTCAGAACCGAGGATGAAGGAATCTCAGTAATAAGATATGTACTAGTGCCTATCGTCACCCGTCTAGGAGCTGGTATCCTAATCGGATTGCTAACCCTAGACCTAGGAGGGAGATAAGATGTAGCTTCCACCACTGGGATGGAAGGTGCAATGTGAATAGTACTCCCAAACCTCTCCTCAAGGTAAGGCATGGGATTTCCCCCAGGCATAGTGCTAGGCTCGAAGTCAGATTCGACATGAAATGTCAAATCGTGCATAGGAAAACTAGTCGTAGCGTAACTACCGTAGCTAGTGCTGGCATGTTCAAAGTGAGTCTCGGCATCTTCTGGCATGCCATACCGGTAATGTGTCAACGAAGAATCAACCCTAGGGTGAGTAGGTCTATCGTGCAAGGATCCTATCTGGGAAATCATAGGATCGAACTCAGCTAGGTCAGGTGAAGGATCGTATGTAGGAGTAAATTCCCCATCGTCAACACGAATGGGAGGAGGTGGCTCAGGAATAGTCTCTGAATGATCCTCCATGGTGTGTGAATCAATGTGTGACATAGTCCGCCTGGACTGTCTAGGTCTCTCTCCCAAAGGAGGAGGAGAAGTAGAAGGCGGAAGCCCTGCTAACTGACGAGAACGGCACGGAACCGCACTCGAATCCACAATGACTCAAAAAATAGCAAAGACTCTCTATTTACGTAGACCCTAAGCCAACTAGCATGCATAGAGAAATCACTAATAAAATATAAATCCAAATGCAAGCAAACAAGGGCTGGATAAGTGAGCTCCCGAATGAAGCAGGTATGTCTCTCCTAGGAGAGGCCTGAGACTCCCATACACAACAAGTGGAGGTACATAACCAATTATTGTGGCCCTCAGCTTCAACACGTAAAGCGACTGTGCTTTTCGACCCCAACCTGGCTGAGACACATGCAGAATAACCTCTACAAGTACCCCTTTGATATCCTAGGTAAGGTCACTAAGGTCACCTCAATATAATCAAAGCTCATGCGGACAGTCGCAGGCAGGATTGACCGTATGGGCAGGGTAGCAAAGCCCGAAACTCTCGAAAGAGCCCCCAGATATGAATACAATCCTGTAAATATCTCTGGTGCTACTCAGTTATGAATAGGGGTCATCCCAATCTATAACCGCTCACACTGCCTCGTGCTTAACTCCTGTTTGAGAGGAGGATCTTGAGAACGTTG
>LPNX011030166.1:305596-353273 GCA_001517045.1 Pseudotsuga menziesii | reverse complement strand
GTTTTTGGATTTTTTGAAAATATAAGAGATGCAAAAAGCAAAAGAATGATTCTACCACCCCCAGACTCTGCAAGAACACATAAACAACATCCAAGCAAATCACTAAGGTAAAAGAACTCTAATGCACTAATCTCAAACAAAAAATCGAAAATGCCATGACAAGAACTTCCTAAAAAAAAATTTAGGCTAAAAAAAACGTTTCTGGTCAGAAACAGAGGTCAAAACAGACTCAGGCAGTGCCAAAGGAGATTCAGCAACTAACAGTATTCACCCAGCAACCAATTATCTTCCACAAAAAGGAAAAATCCAGGGTATACACGACTGTTCACAGTAAACCTGCGTGTATACGCGGAAATCACATAGGAAACCGCATGTATACGCGACTGTAAATCAAAAACACATGTATAGGAAGAAAAGGTGCATAAAACAAGGCAAATAGATAGGCTGAGACAAACTTCACTCTAATCAGACTCTACCAAGCATACATGCCCCCAGACCCGACACGAAAACAAGAGAGAAAGAGCAATTCAAATACATTGAATGCCGAGAAAATCACCCCCAAAGGACAACTACTAGGAACTCCTCAGCGGAGTCGCCAATTCTGTTACGGAGAGAAATTCCTATGGCTTGGGGTAACACAACAGATATCTTTGACTCCAGAAATCAATATTTTCCAATATGCAATAGAAATAAAATGTCTAACACTAAAGGATCAGACCTCGTACCTTATTCCGGACGGTTGAAGTAGATCCCCGTTGAGCTTTCCAATCTTCAGCTTGAATTGATATAATACTTCCTCAACAACAAGTAAACAATACAAGCATACTATATATCATGGTGTTAGATCTATTCTAGCATATATCATCAATAATGTAAAAGCATTTGACATACTCCAATGGATACACCATTCAATCAAATACACATCATTGGACATGAAAAGATATTTCTATTAATATAAATCAGAGATTACAAGATAGATACAACCTCTGATGGCACATCTGTGAACCGGAGAAACTGAATCCCCCACTTGGGCCTCCACCACCTCAATCCTCCATCTCTCGATAGCAATCTCACTAGCAAAAGGCAAGCTTGGGAAGAACACAAAAGTGCTCCAAGGGACAAAGGGATGCAGACTCAAGTATAAATTTCGGCAACAATGGACTATAATTTCTTTGCTCTCAATCTCTCTATATGCCTTCAATGTACCAAGGGGTTCCTTATATAGCTTCACAAGGGATAATGAAGGGTCGAATCCGAGCGATCTCAAGGCATATGGAAGGCTAGGAGTCAAATGAGTCGGATCCATGTCAAGGAAAACTCCAAAAGGATTTGGATTATGCACACATCCCGATGTACGCGGTTATAGGGGTCAAACCACGTATGTACGCGGTTATTGGGTAAAAAGCCACGTATATCATTTTTCATATAGTTTTAGGGATGGTCAAGGAAACATCAAAGGATAAAAGATGGTCCATGGGGTCTAAAGAGTCTGCAGCGGGACAGGGGAAGGCCATACAAAGTGTGATTCACCTAGAGTGGTAAAATCCTCTATAACAACCATGCTTGGAGCTACTACAACAGACTAAATATTGATCTCCCAAGAGACAGAGCATTGAAAAATCAACCTGGGTTATGGAGAATTCAATATCGTACTTAGGAAGATGAAGTGAGGACTATACTACTTGCTTGCTTCATCAACAAATTTTTTTAATTTTTTATTGTTATTTTTTTTAAAATTTAATTATGTTAATCTTTAAATAAAGCTCTTGGTAGCTCTCGATTATATTGAATATATGGTCTATTCTAAACCTTGTTTGCTGAAAGGACTTATTTAACACCTTTACAATTCACTTCACACTTTCGCTCTATGGTTACTTAGGACTCAAAGGAGAACTGAGTAGTTATGGCCACGCCCATAGAACTACATCCATAATTATGTAGAGTCTTAATCATGATCCATATTATGGATCTGAAGCTATTGTGAACTGTACATATGATGTTCCGTTTACAAGGATACAACTTAGTAAAGTTAAGGTGAAAGAGAAAAATACTGAATATATTGGGTGAGGTTTTCACTATGTCCTTTTGTAGGATTGTTTTCTGACTTGCTAATTAAGAGTTCTATGAGCAAAAGTTCTTTCTATTTCATTGGGATAGATCCACTCTTGTTCATTTATGTTTTGATCTAATAGATATTAAGGTACATTGATTATGTCTTCCAACTAGATTGGAAAGCATTTGACAATTTACTATGGGAATGGGAGATACATTATGCTTTCCTAAAATTCCACCTACTTAATCAACTTCTTTTCTATCCCATAAGCGATTATGATAAGTAGATCTGCAAGTTCATTTTTGTGTTATTCACCTTTATGCAAATGACATGCAATGATCAAAGACTCCACCTGAAAACATGATCTAGGAGGATATTGGTGGCCACCCACCTATTCCACTTGGACCCCCACCATTGTTTCTTTCAAAATTCCAGTTTCCTTAATTGTAACACAATTTACTATTTTTGGTAGTTTTTGGGTCCTAAACTTCCAGAGCCCTTTTGAGGCCCTAAACGACGTTTTTTTGGCATCGAATGGTCCTAGGAAAATATGAGTCTATTCTATACTTGATATTTGCTTTTTTTGGATGTAGTCCTTAAACAAATCTTTCTAACGATGTATCAGGCACGTCAAACGGAGGTAGTATGCTAAAGTTACGAACCCAGAAAATTGATGTACCAAGTTACCCAACGGGGCCCACATTCTGGCATTTCACCTCCTAGGGTCAGGTTTTTGGATGTGTAGGGTTTCCATTGTTTATCAATAATATATAGGCATTCGAGCCTCATTGTAACATAGAGAGTTCAAAGGCATGTAGCTGCCACATATCTTCTCCAAGATAAGCTACCAACACTCTAGCTAGTTTATTTCCATTCTGTATGTAAACAAGTTTCAATTATTGATTAATGAAACAAAGTGTTATTTCCGCTGTATATTTGTTTCTATGGTTATGTGTGTATTTTGTTGCGTTCTTGCATAAATCTGGATCAGTAGTATCAGATCAATCTGCTCTTTCTCGATCCTTCTTTGCATGTCCCCATCGAGGGCAGTGTATAAAGAGTTAGGGCTCAATATGATTAAACCTTTGCAATATCATCCTCGCAAATCCCGACGGCCACCCATGGGGGACGAAAAGAAAGACGAGGGCACAGAAGATCCTATCAAAATGTTGCTCAAGGAGGCCCTTGAAAAACAAAGGAATGTGATGATGGATAACTTCGCCCAGATCCTTCAATGACTTCCCACTGGCAGCACATCTGCATCTAGCAGCCACTATGGAGGCGCAACCCCTTTTAAGGTACAAGTAAACTTCGACAATCCCATATTTGATGGCCGAATAGATGCAGACGATGTAGATAGATGGTTGAATCTATTAGAAGGATATTTCTCGGTCCATGACTTTTCCGATTGGGAAAAGATTACTTTTTCTCTACTCAAAGCCGCCCCCCATGTCAAGGACTGGTGGGAAACCTACTGTGAGAGAAAGGACGAGGAGGAACCCTCTTTGTTCTTGGCTGTACCCACTTGGAATTATTTCCAAGATGCCATAAAGGGATAGTATTATATGATGGGGAGCTATGAGGACAAGTACATACAATGGACTACGCTGCAGCAACAAAGAGATCAAGATGTGCATGAGCTGACGAATCTGTTCCATACCCTGCGCACCAAGTTGGGTATCAAAGATTCAGAGAAACATTTGGTGCTGAAGTACAACAGTTTCCTGCACAGATACATTCAGGAGGAAATGGAGTTCCTCGACATCTCCTCGCTTGGTACGACATATCGATATGCTGCCAAAATTGAGCAAAAATTCAAATAGAAAAAGCGAGA
Organism: Pseudotsuga menziesii; assembly: GCA_001517045.1. NCBI lineage: Eukaryota > Viridiplantae > Streptophyta > Pinopsida > Pinales > Pinaceae > Pseudotsuga > Pseudotsuga menziesii. Next base: position 349,386 of record LPNX011030166.1, on the reverse strand, counting down.
CTTTGGATTTGCGAATCAAAAGCAAGGGAAAGGTGCCGCCAAACCGCAGAACCAAGGACATAGCCAAGGCATGGCGACTCAAGAAAAATTTCCAAATCCACAAGAAAAGAGCAACATTGCAAAGTTGAAGAAGGAAGCGGGAAAGTGGTGCGAGTTCCATAAGAGCCCCACTCACAACACAAGTGAGTATCGGGCTAAGCAGTCATTGGTGGCCGAGATAAAGGATTTTGAATCATATGCATACTCTGATACTAAATTAGAACCCAAGAAGGGGAATGACAGAGGGAAGAATATTATCAATGCAGAGCCCAAGCCACCGTTGCCACCACGAATATCCAAAAGGAAGAACCTAAAGATTGAGAGGAGGAGGAGCGTCTTTTCCACTCCCAGATGTGGGTAAAGGGTTCCCCACTACAGTTCATTTTCAATAGTGGGAGCCAAAAGAACCTGATTTTAGTAGAGGTCATGAAGCGGGTGGGTTTGCTGAACACAAAACACCCATAGCTGTACACCATCGGGTGGCTTCACCAAGGACAGGATCTCTGCGTCAGCCAGCAGTGCCTCCTTCCCTACAGCATCAAGCCCTTCACCGATGAGGTATTATGTGATATTTATCCTCTTGATGCTTGTGATGTATTATTAGGTCAACCATACTTATGGAAGCGACATGCTATTTAAGAGTCTTGGCCTCACGCTGTTATTATTACATTGGGAAATAATTTTTATAGGATACCAGAGGTACCACCTCCTGCCGCTATCTCTTTGGTTACTGCAAAACAATGCAGTAAGCTCATTTCCAAAACTGGGAAGTTTTTTTTCTTGAGGATCTTCCCTCAGGGAAAGAATATTTTTGTGGCCATGACCTCCAAACAAGGCCCCTCCACATGACAACAACAAATGGACAAGGTTGTGGAGGAGTACCAGAACATATTCACCTCACCCACCAGGGTTCCTCTTCACTGCTAGGTCAAGCACCCCATCAATTTGACCCCATATGCGTCGTTTCCCAATGGACCGATCTATCGACGCTCTCTTCTGGAGAATGATGAATCAAGAGGAAAATTTAGGATATGTTGTAGAAGGGTCACATCCGGCCAATTTCATCTCCTTGTGGGAGCTCGATTGTGTTGGTGTAGAAGAAGGATGGGACTTGGAGACTCTGTATTGACTATTGGGTGCTGAACAAGATCACTGTCCATAATAGGTATTTAATCCCCTAGATCGATGACCTCCTGGACCAGATTAAAGGGGTGAAATATTTTAGCAAGATCGACTTAAAGTCCGGGTATCACCAGGTACCGATCGATGTCTGGAAGACTGCCTTCAAAGCCAAGGAGGGCCTTTTTGAATGGTTGGTCATGACTTTTGGGCTTACGAATGCTCCTGCAACCTTCATGAGATTGATGGAAAAAATCTTGTGGCCATTCACCAACTCATTTGTAGTAGAGTACTTGGATGACATCCAGATATTCATACAGACTTGGGAATATCACCTCCACCACATTCGACAGGTCCTCCAAACACTGCGGCAGCACAAGTTGTGTGCCAATTTGGACAAGTGCACTTTTGGCATGACCCAGGTTCAGTATCTAGGATACATTTTTGATGAATGTGGGGTACATGTAGATCCAACCAAGATCCAAGTCATTTGGGATTGGCCAGCCCCAACTACTCTAACATAGCTTCGTAGCTTTCTGGGCCTTGCTAATTTCTACCGTAGGTTAATGTTGGGATTCTCTCATATCACTTGGCCCTTGAGTAAAGTCACCAAGGGAGGATAGAAAGAAAAATTCTTTTGGTTGAAAACTCAATAGAAGGTGTTTGTAGAATTGAAATATCGGCTCTACTGTGCCCTAGTGCTCACATTATCTGACTTGCAAAAACCATTTGAGATCGAGACAGATGCCTCTGACTATGCTATTGGGGTAGTCCTTACTCAACAAGGGCATCCAATGGCATATCACAATGAGACATTATCCGACACAGTCCTAAAATATCCCACTTATGACAAAGAGATGTATTCCATTATACAAGATTGCCAACAATGGAAGCATTATGATTTGGGGAAGGAAATGATCATCCACATAGACCACCGACCCCTGCAATTCATACAGACATAAGGGAAGTTACAGAATGATCACCATCAGAAGTGGTCCACATATCTACAACAATTTCATTTGAACATCAAGTACAAGAAGGGGAGCACCAATAATGTTGCAGACTGCCTCAGCTGACCACTGATCTTGGAGATAACCACCATGCTCAAATCTTGTGGGAATGAGACTTCTGATTGGTCGCTTCTCTACAAGAGCGATCCGGAATTCAACCACACATACCAGACACTCTTGGAGGGAAACCAAGTTCCAAAATTTCACCTCCAGGATGTACTACTATGTCACATGGGACACCTTTGTGTTCCTTCAAGCGAGCGTGCCAAGATGATTTGGGAAGCGCACTACAGTCAGGTCGCTGGGAATTTTAGGGTTGAGAAAACAATGGCAGTACTGTAGAAGTATTTCTATTGGTCAAACCTTCGACAGGACGTCGAGAAGTAAATTCGATCCTGCGCTGCCTGCGCCATTGCCAAACCATCCATCAAGAAGCAAGGCCTCTATACTCCGTTGCCTACCCCTAGTCGACCTTGGGAATCCATATCCATGGATTACAAGTCGAGCCTTCCTTCTACTAAGCACAACAATGACTGTGTGTTTGTGGTTGTTGACAAATTCTCAAAGATGGCCATAATGGTGGCCTGCAAGAAGAATATAACAGTAGAAACCATTGCTAAACTCTTCTTTAAATGAGTGTGGGTACACTTTGGGATCCCACAGTGTATAATATCAGATTGGGACAGCAAGTTCCTTAGTATATTTTGGTCTAGCCTATGGTCAATGCTATACACCAAGCTCACAAAGTCCACAGCTTTCCATCCCCAGACCGATGGCTAGACAAAGGTCGTCAACAGGATGATCGTACACATTTTGTGTATGTACAACTCAAAGCATCCACAAACATGGGATCAGAGCCTCCCCTATGTACAACACAACTATAAATAGGCCCTCCACAGCTCAACCAACCATAGCCCCTTTCAGGTGGGCTTGGGATTCCAGCCACTATATCCCATTTACGTAGCCATGCCATTTGTAGCTACTCAGGCTAAGTCAGCTCATATCCAGTCTGAAGTTTCCAAGGAAAACAACTTCATTGATCACATTCAGCACATTTTCCAACATGTTCATGACATATTGGATAGATCCAATACTAAGTACAAGCAATGACATGATTAGCATCAGGTGCAACACAACTTCCAGGTGGGCGACAAAGTGTGGCTACATTCGCAGAAGGAGCACCTCGCTGGACCCCACCACAAGCTTTGCCCGATCCAATATGGGCCATACAACATAACCAAGGCTGTTTGAGACAATTTATTTGAGCTCAGTATTCCACCATTCCTTGGTCTCTACATCCATTGTTCAATGTGGACTGCCTTCGGCCCTACTTTCCACCTCTATTGGACACATCAGGCGTGGCAGAACAACTCACACCAACATAGTTAAACCCCGATTGCATGGAACAAGCCACAATGATTGGATTATGGACAAACAGATCAAGAACACCCGCCAACAGCAGATCCAACTATATTGAGTTGTCAAAGCAGGCCAACTCCTTCACCAGGGAAAGTGGGTCACCATGCACTAAGTTCAGCAGAAGTTTCCTCATCTCATGGAGGAACTCATCGCAATGGGTACCATTGCTTCCTAAGGGGGGGGGGAATTATGCAGGAGGATATTGGTGGCCACCCACCTATTGCACTTGGAACCCCACCATTGTTTCTTTCAGTTTTTCAGTTTTCTTAATTGTAGCACAATTTACTATTTTTGGCAGTTTTTGGGTCCTAAAATTCCGGAGCCGTTTTGAGGCCCTAAACAACTTTTTTTCGGCATCAAATGGTTGGGAAAATATGAGTCCATTCCAGGCTTGATACCTATTGTTTTTGGATGTATTCCTTAAACAGATCTTTCTAGCGATGTATCAGGCACGTCAAACGGAGGTAGTATGCTAAAGTTACGACCCCGGGAAATTGATGCACCAAGTTACCCAACGGGGCCCACATTCTCGCGTTTCACCTCATAGGGTTAGGTTTTTGGATGTGTAGGGTTTCCATTGTTTCTTAATAATATATAGGCCTTCGAGCCTCATTGTAACACAGAGAGTTCAAAGGCATGTAGCCACCACATCTCTTCTCAGAGATAAGCTACCAACACTCTAGATAGTTTATTTCCATTCTGTATGTAAACAAGTTTCAATTATTGATTAATTAAAAGAAGTGTTATTTCCACTGTATATTTGTTTCTATGGTTATGTGTGTATTCTGTTGCATTCCTGCATAAATATGGATCAGTGGTATCAGATCAATCTGCTCTTTCTCAATCCTTCTTTGCATGTCCCCATCGAGGGTGGGGTATAAAGAGTTAGGGCTCGATCTGGTTGAACCTTTGCAAGATTAGCCTTGCAAATCCCGACGGCCACCCATGGGGGACGAAAAGAAATATGAGGGAATAGAAGATCCTATCAAAATGTTGCTTTAGGAGGCCCTTGAAAAACAAAGGAATGCAATGATGGATAACTTTGCCCAGATCCTTCAACGAATTCCCACTGGCGGCGCATCTGCATCTAGAAGCCACTCTAGAGGCACAACCCCTTTTAAGGTACAAGTAAACTTTGAAATTCCCATATTTGATGGCCAAATATATGCAGATGCCGTAGATAGATGGTTGAATCTATTAGAAAGATATTTCTTGGTCCATGACTTTTTCGATCGGGAAAAGATTACTTTTTCTCTACTCAAAGCCGCCCCCATGTCAAGGACTGGTGGGAAACCTACTGTGAGAGAAAGGACAAGGAGGAACCTTCTCTGTTCTTGGCCATACCCACTTGGAATTATTTTCGAGATGCCATAAAGGGACAGTATTATCTGGTGGGGAGCTGTGAGGACAAGTACATACGATGGACTATGCTGCGACAGCAAAGAGATCAAGATGTGCATGAGCCGACGAATTTGTTCCATACCTTGCACACCAAGTTGGGTATCAAATATTCAGAGAAAAATTTGGTGCTGAAGTATCACAGTTTCCTGCATAGATAGATTCAGGAGGAAATGGAGTTCCTCGACATCTCCTCGCTTGGTACATCATATTGGTATGCTGCCAAAGTTGAGCAAAAATTCAAACAGAAAAAGCGGGACTTTGGATCTGCGAATCAGAATAAAGGGAAAGGTGTCCCCAAACCACAGAACCAAGGACACAGCTAAGGCATGGTGACTCAAGAAAAATTTCCAAATCCACAAGAAAAGAGAAACATTGCAAAGCCAAAGAAGGAAGCGGGAAAGTGGTGTGAGTTCCATAAGAGCCCCACTCACAACACAAGCGAGTGTCGGGCCAAGTAGTCACTGGTGGCTGAGATAAAGGATTCTGAATTAGATGCATACTCTAATACTGAATCAGAACCAAAGAAGGGGAATGATATAGGGAAGAAGATTATCGATGCAGAGCCCAACTCCACCGTGGCTACCACGAAGATCCAAAAGGAAGAACCAGAAGATTCAGAGGAGGAGGAGTGCCTTTTCCACTCCCAGATGTAGGTAAAGGGTTCCCCGCTGCAGTTCTTTGTCAACAGTGGGATCCAAAAGAACCCAATTTCAGTAGAGGTTGTGAAGCGGTTGGGTTTTTCGACCACAACACACCCGTAGCTGTACACCATCGGGTGGCTTCACCAACGATGGGATCTCTGCATCAACCAACAGTGCCACCTTCCCTACAACATCAAGCCCTTCACCGATGAGGTATTATGTGATATTGCTCCTCTTCATGTTTGTGATGTATTATTATGTCAACCATACTTATGGAAGCGACATGCTGTGTATGATTCCCGGCCTCGCGCTATTATTATTACGTTGGGAAATAATTTGTACAGGATACCAGAGGTACCACCTCCTGCCACTATCTCTTTGGTTACTGCAAAACAATGCAGTAAGCTCATTTCCAAAACCAGGAAGTTTGTTTTCTTGATGATCCACCCTCAGGACAAGAAGAAGATCGTGGCCACAACATCTAGACAGGGCCCCTTCGCATGAAAACAACAAATGGACAAGGTCATGGAGGAGTACTGGGACATATTCACCTCACCCATCGGGGTGCCTCTTCACTGTCAGGTCAAGCACCCTATTGATCTGGACACAGGTAAGCCCCTATCCAATGGATCGATCTATCAATGCTTTGTTCTAGAGAATGATGAAATCAAGAGGTAAATTCAGGAGCTGTTGCAGAAGGGTCACATCCACCAAAGTTCATCACCCCTTGGGAGCTCGATCGTGTTGTTGCAGAAGAAGGATGGGACTTGGAGACTCTGTATTGACTATCGGGTGATAAACAAGATCACTGTTTAGAATAGGTACCCAATCCCCCAGATTGATGACCTCCTAGACCAGCTTAAAGGGGTGAAATATTTTAGCAAGATCGACTTAAATTTCGGGTATCACCAGGTATCGATCAAACTGATCGATGTATGGAATACTTCCTTCAAAGCCAAGGAGGGCCTTTTCGAATGGTTGGTCATGCCTTTCGGGCTGACGAATGCTCCTGCAATCTTCATGAGATTGATGGATGACATCTTGCAGCCATTCACCAACTCATTTGTAGTAGTTTACTTAGATGAAATCCTGATATTCAGCCAGACTTGGGAAGATCACCTCCACCATATCCGACAGGTCCTCAAAACACTGCAGCAGCACAAGTTGTGTGCCAATTTGGACAAGTGCACTTTTGGCATGACCTAGGTTCAGTATCTGGGATACGTTATTGATGAATGTGGGGTACATGTGGATCCAACCAAGATCCAAGTCATTCGGGATTTGCTAGCCCCAACTACTCTAACATAGCTTCGTAGCTTTCTGGGCCTTGCTAATTTCTATCGCAGGTTCATGTTGGGATTCTCTCATATCACTTGGCCCTTGAGTCAAGTCACCAAGGGAGGATTGAAAGCAAAATTCTTTTGGTCGAAAACTCAATAGAAGGCATTTGTAGAATTGAAACATCGCCTCTGTTGTGCCCTAGTGCTCACATTACCTCACTTGCAACAACCATTTGAGATCGAGATAGATGCCTCTGACTATGCTATTAGGGAAACCCTTACTCAATAAGGGAATCTAGTGGCATATCACAATGAGACACTATCCGACACAGTCTGCAAATATCCCACTTATGAAAAAGAGATGTATTCCATTGTACATGCTTGTAAACAATGGAAGCATTACATTTTGGGGAAGGAAACGATCATCCACACAGACCACCGACTCCTGCAGTTCATAAAAGCCCACGGGAAGTTACAGAATGATCGCCATTAGAAGTGGTCCACATATCTACAACAATTTCATTTGAATATCAAGTACAAGAAGGGGAGCACCAATAATGTTGTATACTGCCTCAGCCGACCACCAATCATAGCGATAACCACCATGCTCAAATCTTGTGGGCACGAGACTTCTGATTGGCCACTTCTCTACAAGAGCGATCCAGAATTCAGCCACACATACTAGACACTCTTGGAGGGAAACCAAGTTTCAAAATTTAACCTCCAGGATGTACTACTATGTCACATGGGACACCTTTGTGTTCCTTCAACCGAGCGTGCCAAGATGATTTGGGAAGCGCACTACCGTCGGGTCGTTGGGCATTTTAGGGTCAAGAAAATAGTGGCAATACGATAGAAGTATTTCTATTGGCCGAACCTTCGACATGACATCGGGAAGTACATCCAATCCTGCATTGCCTGTGCCATTACCAAACCATCCATCAAGAAGCATGGCCTCTATACTCTATTTCCTACCCCTAGTCGACCTTGGGAATCCATCTCCATGGGTTACATGTCAATCCTTCCTTCTACTAAGAGCGGCAACGACTGTGTGTTTGTGGTTGTTGACAGATTCTCAAAGATGGCCATAATGGCTTGCAAGAAGAATATCATAGTAGAAGCCACTACTAAACTCTTCTTTGAACGAGTGTGGGTACACTTTGGGATCCCACAGTATATAACCTCATATTAGGACAGCAGTTTCCTTAGTATGTTTTGGTCTAGCCTATGGTCAATGCTAGAAACCAAGCTCACAAATTCCATAGCTTTCCATCCCCAGACCGATGGCTAGACAGAGGTCATCAACAGGATGATTGTAAACATTTTGCGCATCTACAAGTCAAAGCATCCATGCACATGGGATGAGAGCCTCCCCTATGTACAGCATAGCTATAATCGGGCCCTCCACAGCTCAACCAATCACAACCCCTTTCAGGTGGGCTTGGGATTCTAGCCACTATGTCCCATTGACGTAGCCATGCCATTTGTAGCTACTCAGGCTGATTCAGCTCATATCTAGTTTGAAGTTTCCAAGGTGAACAGCTTCATTGAGTGCATTCAACACATTCACCAATAGCTTCATGACATATTGCACATATCCAATGTTAAGTACAAGTAGCGACATGATCAACATTGAGTGCAACACAACTTCCAGGTGGGCGAAAAAGTGTGGCTACATTCACAGACGGAGCGCCTCGCTAGACCCCACCGCAAGCTTTTCCCACTCTAATATGGGCCATACACCATCACCAAGGATGTTGGATATAATTCCTTCGAGCTTAGTATTCCACCATTCCTTGGTCTGCACCCAGTGTTCAATGTGGATTGCCTTTGGCCCTACTTTCCACCTCTACTGGACACATCAGGCATGGCATAACAACTCACACCAACATAGTTAAACCCTGACCGCATGGAACAAGCCACAACTGATCAGATTATGGCCACATAGATCAAGAACACCTTCCAGTAGAAGATATAGCTATATCGAGTTGTCAAAGCAGGCCAACTCCTTCACTAGGGAAAATGGCTCACCAGGGACCAAGTTCAGCAAAAGTTTCCTCATCTCATGGAGGAACTCATTGCAATGGGGACCATTGCTTCCTAAGGGGGGAGAAATTATCTAGTAGGATATTGGTGGCCACCCACCTATTCCACTTGGACCCCCACCATTGTTTCTTTCAGTTTTCCAGTTTCCTTAATTATAGCACAATTTACTATTTTTGGCAGTTTTCGGGTCCTAAACTTTCAGAGCCGTTTTGAGGTCCTAAACGACGTTTTTTCAGCATTGAATGGTGAAGAAAATATGAGTCCATTCCAAACTTGATATTTTCTGTTTTTGGATGTATTGCTTAAATAGATATTTCTAATTATGTATCAGGCGCATCAAACGGAGGTAGTATGCTAAAGTTACGACCCCGGGAAATTGATGTACCAAGTTACCCAACGGGGCCCACATTCTGGCGTTTCACCTCCTAGTGTTAGGTTTTTGGATGTGTAGGGTTTCCATTGTTTCTTAATAATATATAGGCCTTCGAGCCTCATTGTAACATAGAGAGTTCAAAGGCATGTAGCCGCCACATCTCTTCTCAAAGACAAGCTACCAAAACTCTAGCTAGTTTATTTTCATTCTGTATGTAAACAAGTTTCAGTTATTGATTAATGAAATGAAGTATTATTTCCACTGTATATTTGTTTCTATGGTTATGTGTGTATTCTGTTGCATTCCTGCATAAATCCGTATCAGTGGTATCATATCAATCTGCTCTTTCTCGATCCTTCTTTGCATGTCCCCATCGAGGGCGGGGTATAAAGAGTTAGGGGTCGATCTGGTTGAACCTTTGCAAGACCAGCCTCACAAATCCCGATGGCCACCCATGGGGGATGAAAATAAAGATGAGGGCACAAAATATCCTATCAAAATGTTGTTCGAGGAGGCCCTTGAAAAACAAAGGAACACGATGATGGATAACTTCGCCCTGATCCTTGAACGACTTCCCATTGGCGCTGCATCTACATCTAGCAGCCACTCTGGAGGTGCAACCCATTTTAAGGTACAAGTAAACTTCACAATTCCCATATTTGATGGCCGAATAGAGGTAGACACCATGGATAGATGGTTGAATCTATTAGAAGGATATTTCTCTGTCCATGAATTTTTCGACTGGGAAAAGATTACTTTTTCTCTACTCAAAGCCGACCCCCATGTCAAGGACTGGTGGGAAACCTACTGTGAGAGAAAGGATGAGGAGGAAACCTCTCTATTATTAGACATACCCACTTGGAATTCTTTCCAAGATGCCATAAAGGGACAATATTATCCGGTGGGGAGCTACGAGGAGAAGTACATACAATGGACTACACTGCGGGAGCAAAGAGATCAAGATGTGCATGAGCTGACGAATCTGTTCCATACCCTACGCACCAAGTTGGGTATCAAATATTCAGAGAAAAAATTGGTGTTGAAGTATCATAGTTGCCTGCATAGATACATTCAGGAGGAAATGGAGTTCCTCGACATCTCCTTGCTTGGTACAACATATCGATATGCTGCCAAAATTGAGTAAAAATTCAAACAGAAAAAGCGAGACTTTGGATCTACGAATCAAAAGCAAGGGAAAGGTGCCCCCAAACCCTAGAACCAAGGACACAACCAAGGCACGACGACTCAAGAAAAATTTCCAAAGCTGCAAGCAAAGAGCAACATTGCAAAGCCGAAGAAGGAAGCAGGAAAGTGGTGCGAGTTCCATAAGAGGCCCACTCACAACACAAGTGAGTGTCGGGCCAAGCAGTCACTGGTGGCCGAGATAAAGGCTTATGAATCAGATGCATACTTTAATACTAAATCAGAACCCAAGAAGGGGAATGAAATAGGGAAGAAGATTACCGATGTAGAGCCCAATGCCACCATTTCCACCATGAAGATCCAAAAGGAAGAACCAGAAGATTCAGAGGAGGAGGAGCGTCTTTTCCACTCCCAGATGTGGGTAAAGGGTTCCCTGCTACAGTTCATTGTCGACAGTGGGAGCCAAAAGAACCTGATTTTAGCAGAGGTCATGAAGCAGTTGGGTTTGCTGACCACAACACACCCATAGCCATACAACATCGGGTGGCTTCACCAAGGACAGGATTTCCCCGTCAGCCAGCAGTGCTTCCTTCCCTACAACATCAAGCCCTTCATTGATGAGGTATTATGTGATATTTCTCCTCTTGATGTTTGTGATGTATTATTAGGACAACCATACTTATGGAAGTGACATGCTGTGTATGAGTCTCAGCCTCGCGCTGTTATTATTACGTTGGGAAATAATTTGTACAGGATACCAGAGGTACCACCTCCTACCGCTATCTCTTTGGTTATTGCAAAACAATGCAGTAAGCTCATTTCCAAAACCGGAAAGTTTGTTTTCTTGATGATCTGCCCTCAGGGAAAGAAGAAGATCATGGCCACGATCTCCAGATAGGGCCCCTCCGCATGACAACAACAAATGGACAAGGTCGTGGAGGAGTACTGGGACATATTCACCTCACCCACTGGGGTGCCTCTTCACTGTCAGGTCAAGCACCCCATCGATTTGACCCCAAGTGCACCGCTGCCCAATGGAACGATCTATTGATGCTATGTTTTGGAAAATGATGAAATCAAGAGGAAAATTCAGTAGTTGTTGCAGAAGGGTCACATCCAGCTAAGTTCTTTGCGTTGTGGGAGCTCGATCATGTTGGTGCAGAAGAAGGATGGGACTTGGAGACTCTGTATCTACTATCAGGCGCTGAACAAGATCACTGTTCGAAAAAGGTACCCAATCCCTCAGATTGATGACCTCATGGACCAGCTTAAAGAGGCGAAATGTTTTAGCAAGATCAACTTAAATTACGGGTATCACCAGGTACCGATCGAATTGATCGATGTGTGGAAGAATTCCTTCAAATCCAAGGAGGGCCTTTTCGAATGGTTGGTCATGCCTTTCGTGTTGATGAATGCTCCTGCAACCTTCATGAAACTGATGGACGAAAGCTTGCGGCCATTCACCAACTCATTTGTAGTAGTGTACTTAGACGACATCCTGATATTCAGCCAGACTTGGGAAGATCACCTCCACCACATCCAACAGGTCCTCCAAACACTGCGACAACACAAGTTGTGTGCCAATTTGGACAAGTGCACTTTTGGCATGACCCAGGTTCAGTATCTGGGATACATTACTGATGAATGTGGGGTACATGTGGATCCAACCAAGATCCAAGTCATTTGGGATTGACTAGCCCCAACTACTCTAACATAGCTTTGTAGCTTTCTGGGCCTTGCTAATTTCTACCACAGGTTCGTGTTGGGATTCTCTCATATCACTTGGCCCATGAGTCAAGTCACCAAGGTAGGATCGAAACCAAAATTATTTTGGTTGAAAACTCAATAGAAGGCATTTCTAGAATTGAAACATCGCCTTTGCTGTGCCCTAGTGCTCACATTACCTGACTTGCAACAACCATTTGAGATCGAGACAGATGCCTCTGACTATGCTATTGCAGAAGTCCTTACTCAACAAGGGAATCCAGTGGCATATCACAATGAGACACTGTCCAACATAGTCCGCAAATATCCCACTTATGACAAAGAGATGTATTCCATTGTACATGCTTACCGACAATGGAAGCATTACATTTTGGGGAACGAAATGATCATCCACATAGACCATCGACCCCTACAGTTCATACAGACACAAGGGAAGTTATAGAACGATCACCATCAGAAGTGGTCCACATATCTAAAACAATTTCATTTGAACATCAAGTACAAGAAATGGAGCACCAATAATGTTGCAGACTTCCTCAGTCGACCACCGATCATGGCGATAACCACCGTGCTCAAATCTTGTGGGCACGAGACTTCTAATTGGCCGCTTCTCTACAAGAGAGATCACAAATTCAGCCACACATACTAGACACTCTTGGAGGGAAACCAAGTTTCATAATTTCACCTTTAATATGTACTACTATGTCACACGGGACACCTTTGTGTTCCTTCAAGCGATCGTGCCAAGATGATTTGGGAAGTGCACTACAGTCAGGTCGCTGGGCATTTCGGGGTCAAGAAAATAATGGTGGTATTGCAGAAGTATTTCTATTGGCGAAACCTTTGACAAGACGTCAAGAAGTACATCCGATCCTGCACTGCCTGTGCCATTTCCAAACCATCCATCAAGAAGCAAGGCCTCTATACTCTGTTTCCTACCCCTAGTCGACCTTGGGAATCCATCTACATGGATTACATGTTGAGCATTCCTTCTACTAAGCACGGCAATGACTGTGTGTTTGTGGTCGTTGATAGATTCTCAAAGATTGCCATAATGGCGGCCTGCAAGAAGAATATCACAGCAGAAACCACTGCTAAACTCTTCTTTGAACGAGTGTGGGTACACTTTTGGATCCCACAGCCTATAATCTCAGATTGAGACCATAGGTTCCTTAGTACATTTTGGTCTATTCTATGGTCAATGCTCGACACCAAGCTCACAAAGTCCACAACTTTCCATCCCCAGACTGATGGCCAGATAGAGGTCGTCAATAGGATGATCGTACACATTTTGTGCATGTACAACTCAAAGCATCCATGCACATGGGATGAGAGCCTCCCCTATGTACAACACATCTATAACCGGGCCCTCCACAACTCAACCAACCATAGCCCCTTTGAGGTGGGCTTGGGATTCCAGCCACTATGTCCCATTGACTTAGCCATGCCGTTTGCAGCTATTCAGGATGATTCAGCTCATATCCAGTTTGAATTTTCCAAGGCAAATAGCTTCATTGAGTGCATTCAACACATTCGCCAATAGGTTCATGACATATTGGATAGATCCAATGCTAAGTACAAGCAGTGACATGATCAACATCGGGTGCAACACAACTTCCAGGTGGGCGACAAAGTGTGGCTACATTTGCAGAAGGAGCGCCTTGCTGGACCCCACCGCAAGCTTCACTCGCTCCAATATGGGCCATACACCATCACCAAAGATGTTGGAGACAATTTCTTCGAGCTCATTGTTCCACCATTCCTTTTTCTACACCCAGTGTTCAATGTGGAACACCTTTGGCCCTACTTTCCACCTCTACTGGACACAGCAGGCATGGTAGAACAACTCACACCAACAGAGTTAAACCCTGACTACATGGAACAAGCCACAACTGATTAGATTATGGAAACATAGATCAAGAACAACCGCCAGCAGAATATTGAACTATATCGAGTTGTCAAAGTAGGCCAACTCCTTCACCAGGGAAAGTGGCTCACCATGGACGAAGTTCAACAGAAGTTTCCTCATCTCATGGAGGAACTCATCGCAGTGGGGACCATTGCTTCCTAAGGGGGAAGGAATTATCTAGGAGGATATTGGTGGCCACCCACCTATTCCACTTGGACCCCCACCATTGTTTCTTTTAGTTTTCCAGTTTCCTTAATTATAGCACACTTTACTATTTTTGGCAGTTTTTGGGTCCTAAACTTCCAGAGCCGTTTTGAGGCCCTAAACACCATTTTTTCGGCATTGAATGGTTGGGAAAATATGAGTCCATTCTAGAGTTGATATTTTTTGACTTTGGATGTAGTCCTTAAATAGATCTTTCTAACGATGTAGGCGCGTCAAACAGAGGTAGTATGCTAAAGTTACGACCTCGGGAAATTGATGTACCAAGTTACCCAAAGGGGCCCACATTCTGGCATTTCACCTCCTAGGGTTAGGTTTTTGGATGTGTAGGGTTTTTATTGTTTCTCAATAATATATAGGCCTTCGAGCCTCATTGTAACATAGAGATTTCAGATGCATGTAGCCGCCACATCTCTTCTCAGAGATAAGCTACCAGCACTCTAGCTAGTTTATTTCCATTCTGTATGTAAACAAGTTTCAGTTATTGTTTAATGAAATTAAGTGTTATTTCCACTGCATATTTGTTTCTATGGTTATGTGTGTATTCTGTTACGTTCCTGCATAAATCCGTATCAAAACATTGGCTATTTGCAATTGCGGGCAGTATTGTAAAGTAGGTCAATATTCAATTCCTATTTCTGAAGTTAATGTAGGAATGGGCAGTCAGCTCAAATTTTTCTAAATTATTTATCTCTTACAAAACATAAAAAAACTACTAACATTTTATCCTTCTAAACAACATAAAACATTACTTTGTCTTCAAAAATTTAAATACATGATGGCCTTGTTGGCTCAAGTGTTTGAAGCCTAACTCTGATACCATGTGTAACCTCATCAATGGTGGTTATGTCTTTATCAAATACTAAGATTTTATTAGTGTTTCACATAGCATGAAATATCATGAAATCATGTAATTACAATAATTTTAACAACATATAAACATTTCACAACAACCTATATCAAGTTTACAATAATATATAAGTAATTTAAAATAACAAGAGGAATAAGTCCATATAAAATGATGGAGATGTCCAAACTAAAGCAATATTTCATCTTCTGCTCGTGTTTCTTCCCTCTTCATTTCTCAACGCAGAACCAAAATTTTACCTCCCAACCAACTAGGGGGGGCCTAGCTGAACAATTATGCACCAGTAAGCTATGTATCAATTCTTCCAAGAGTTCTCAAACTATTCCAACTCTTCCAAATTTCTCATCCCAAAAATATCCCTAATTCCCCTTCCCTTCCAAAACTCGCACCAAAATATCTTCAAGAAAGAACCTTCCTCCTTCCAATCTGAAGTCTCCTATTTATAAAAGAGTCCTCATCCAAGTTTTGTTTTAGATTAAATTCCAATATAATAATATTCAACAGTCAATAAATTTATTTTCTCCAAAAAGAACAATTTAATTTAAATAGATGAAAATAATACCAACATGATTGCAAAGTCTCACTTTTCATGCTACCATCTTAAATGCAACTATGACAACTCTTTTCTAAAAATTTGTGCAACCCTATATATCCATTTATTTATATTATCCTCTCACACATAAGTCAAATAAGATATTTTCATATACTATACTATATTAAATGTATATAATTATATATATCATTCAATAATCAAAACAATTTATTTAAGTTAAAGATATATTAAATAAGTCAAAAACTCATATTACCACATATATATTCAAAAATTATTTATACTTTCAATACATAAGCAATACTTCAATAATTCATTAACCAAGTTGCTAATAACTAATGTACCCATACTAATTTATTCATCAACAAACCACTCATAGTAATGTACTAACGAATTAGAATATATGTGGCCAATGCACACATCTTAAGCACATGTACTAATAATCACTTTTAATGCCCTTAATGCATCATTATTATATTCTTGCAAACAAAATACATAAGAACAACATAACAATGCATTATTTCTCATTCATAATCATTCATACAAAAGTAAAAATATGAATTAGATAAACATAATAAAACAGTCAATCATATAATCATAGTGGTTTGTAACAATGAAGAACACCATCCAATACATCGTTAGTCCCATACATCCCCATCAGTACTCCAACCACCTAATCATAACTACTTCCATCTCCTAACCTCACCATCCCGTCCTCTGCTGGAATATACTATGGCATTGACTATACTGACCTAACCACATATAAAACTTGTAAGCAGAAGTGTTGAGTACTACAAATCGATCAAGCTTCTCCAACAAGCACCCATTAGTCGTCATCACATGTCTAGGAAAGTGTGCTCAACACAACCTTCCCATGAATCTGGGTTTTGGGGGATAAATGGTGGGAAATTCCTCTAGCCCCCTTGATAGTACTAGGATCAAAACCCTACATCAACTATACTATGTCGTTACTGTTATAAGAGGCCTCATCATTGAAGAACCACTTTGGGCAAGTCGTAGTTTCCCTCAAAACTCACACTCACGCAAAAGTCATAGAGATATTGGAATTCACAATTAAATAACATGGAAATTGATATAACATCATTATCCTCTTGATGTACAAGATAATCGCGCCCCTTGGAACTGTAGGAATATGGATATCTCGCATCCATTCAACATGTGGGTTAGTTCATCATTAACATAAAACTCATTTATAAACATTTCCAAGTCTTTTAGATGATAGTATTTGTTACTAAGATGACAATAAAAAAATCATGTAAGTTCCTTTGCAATATATATTGTAATTGATCTATATAAGAAGTACAACTAAAGTAACATCCACATATTGATGTCCCACCTTCCATTTGCATGTTCAAATGAAATAACATTTTCATCATCATTAATAATTTAAAGTGATAACTTCTCTTTACTATATGTTGGGATTATTATTAATCCTCCCTTTGACCACATAGTCTATTTGTCCATTTTCCTAGCTTAGGAGGTCTTCATCGCTCCACTAGTGCATGGAAGACACACCTAGGGGACACCTGCCACTTACTACACCTGTCTACATGAGTTTAGGTTCCCGAGGGACCAATCCCTAGAATTGAGGAACCCACTATGAGTGCCACCAACAATCTCTAGCAGTTGACCCTAGTTGGTATTCAATTAAGTCCAATTATGTTCTGATTCCTATCAGTTATATCACTCTCTGTTATCCTAGCGCTTGTTTCCATGATTCAAGGGAAGTAGGGTGCATTTGATTACCTACCCTCATCGATTAAGTGGTTTTGAACTGTTTTACTGATCCATAATTGCATTAGTGAGTTCTAGTGGTGATTTTCCCACACTGAGTTAGCTCCAGAATCAGTTCAGGTTGGTAGATTCAAATCCTATCTTAGATATTCAAATTCTCCTATATGTATTACCATTTTATTACTTAATTATATATTGATGAATGGATTATGATTAATTATTCCAATCATTGGTCTAATGAGTGTTTTTTTTTATATATTCCATGAATTATTGATCTAAGTTAATTAATTGATTCTCTCTCTTCTACAATTCTCCATTTGAATCTCGTAGGATGATGATCCTATGATTCATTGAATTTTACATGGTATTATAGTGGGTATCCATGCCTACTTCGAACCTTAGAAAATTTTATTGGTGCACTAGAAGTAATTGGGTTCCACTTAAATATTGGAATTATTTCCTTGCTCCCTCTGGATTCTATCCAGTGAAGTCTATCCAGGTGTGATGCACCCAGATAAAGTGCACATGTCAAAGTGGAGAGTGTTTGAACTGCTTTGATTCAAATTGCAGTGTTTTTGCGGGTTATTTGAAGATTTATTGAAGAATTTGTAGTTCTTGAAGCTGTGAAAGGGAGAATTCAGTAGCTCTGACTCCCATAATCCTCACAACTTTCAATCACCTTGATTGGAGGGATGAAATGCAGATGGTTTTATAGAAAAAGGGTCTATACAGGGTCACCATTGGAAGAGAAGTCGAACCCCAACAATATCTTGAAAAATCCGAGTATCTGAATAAGCTCGATGAAGCTTTGGCTTCATGTGCATCCACATCTACAGAGAGTCACTCTTTCACCTTGAGGGCTTGATAACACCAAAATAAGTATGGGACAAGATGGAATCCTTGTTTGGAAAATAAGATGAGCTCAGGGGCCATATCCTGGAGAATGAGCTGATAGCACTAGAACCCAGCCGCTTCAAAACTATACAACATTTTTTCTCAAAATTCAAATCACTTGTCGTGCAATGCAAGCAGTGTGAGATTGATAATAAGGAAGAGCAATTGGTGCTCTCAATTTTGAGCAAACTCGACCCATAATTCTCAGTGTTTGCATCTACCTTTCACTATGGGAGACTGACTACTCCTAATTGGCGAATTCCACCCCTTGATTCCTTCAAAGAGTTTCTAACCCAATAACAAGACAAGCTGATACAGATGGGAGCTCTCTTAGCTGGTGAGACAAGGAATGCACAATCAAGGAGGAAGAATAAAGGAAAAGAAAAGAAGAACACTAAATTCGAACCTAAGGAATAGTTTGGTCCATCCAATGAAGCCTCGGGATTTAGGAAGGACAAACATCAGAGGTATGATAAGGCAAAGTTCTCCTACCGTAAGAAAGGAAACCATACAGAGAAATATTGTATGAATAATACCATAGATCAGATGAAAAAAATACTTGTTCAACAAAATATCTCCCTCCCTGAAGGCACAAGGAAGGTTGAATCTAGAGATAAGACCAAAAATAACTATGAGAGATTCCATGCACTGAAGACTAGTTGTTCAAAATCACATGCCTTCCTCATTGATTTAGAAGCCTCCAATCATATGGTTGCATCCAAGGAATAATTCTCTTCATTACAACTTACTGATGGTCTAAGTATTCACATGGGTGATGACACTCAAATTTGAGCTGAAGAAAAGGGTTCAATCAAGTTAAAGCATAGAGTGTTAAAAAATGTACTCTATGTTCCCTCCTTAGCTGTAAATTTGTTATCTATATACTAGATGACACATACTGGCCCACCAAAGTGAGTTGTATTTGGTCCTAACTATGTGAAGATCTCATATATCTCAACTGGGAAGCTTATAGAGAAAAGTGTTGAAAACCATGCCTCTAAGGAATATGAATTCTCACACGTTCTGCCATACTTAGATCTAGTGCAATATCAGCTGTTATTTGAAAGGGAGGGTAAAACCATTCTACCTAAACCTTTTGCATTTGATAATGTTTCCAATATTTTTTTAGATTCAGAATCAGAAGCAAAGGACAAAGTTGAATCAATTTATGGAATTGAAAATGAAGTTCACAGTTGTCCAGATCCAGATCTGGTCCCTACTGCCAATCCTAGGTCTAAGTGGGATCAAAAGGTTATTGAGGAAATTGGAAACATGACTGGAGAGCCATCTGACATGAGGAGAACATGATCCCAGTTTCAAAATAAATCCTTGTGTTATGTCAAACAAATTTACTTCTTTTAGAGAGGTGCAACAAGCTCCCAAAGAGATGCTACATGATGGTAAGGATTGATCAACAATTTTTCTCATTGAAGAACAAATTGGATCATGCCACTCTTCCTCCAGAAAGAAGAGACAAAGGAAACATCCCTTCTCCTATCCGTCATCGGATTGGAAGAAGATGGAAAATATCACATGCACAACCCGAGGAAATTACTGCACATAGGAACCATCACTCTACATTACTGCTTCACATAGATGTATATTGCATAAATATTTTCACAAGTTTTTACTCAAGAAGAAATTTTTTCTCTTAGTATGAAAGATTGTTCCTAATTTTCTTGCTTATTTTGAGGGGCAGGGGGGTTTCCCATGAGGTTTCCCCATTTCCTTGGTTTTTTTAAGAANGGGGGGGGGTGTTGGGATTATTAATCCTCCCTTTGACCACATAGTCTATTTGTCCATTTTACTATATTAGGAGGTCTTCATCACTCCATTGGTGCATAGGGAAGACACCTAGGGGACACCTGTCATTTACTGCATGTGTCTGCATGAATTTAGGCCCCCTAAGGATCAATCCCTAGAATCTAGGAACCCACTCTGAGTGCTACCAGCAGTCTCTAGCAGTTGACCCTAGTTGGTATTCCTTAAGTCTAGTTATTCTCTGACTACCATCAATTAGATCACTCTTTGTCATCCTAGCACCATTTTCCATGATTCAGGGGAGGTAGGGATTATTTTCTCACCTACCCTCACCCGTTAACTAGTTGTGAGCTGTTTTAGTGATCCAGAGTTGCATTAGTGAGCTTTAATGGTGATTTTCCCACACTGAGTTAGCTCTGGAGTCTGTCCAGGTTGGTATATTTTGAATCCTATCTTAGGTATTCAAATTCTCCTATATGTATTACCATTGTATTAATTAATTATATATTGATTAATGGATTGTGATTAATTATTTCAATTATTGGTCTCATGAGTGTTTTTTTATCTTCCATATTGAATTATTGATCCGAGTTAAATAATTGCTTCTCTCTCTTCTACAATTCTCCATTTGAATCCTATAGGCTAGTGATACTATGCTTCATTGAATTTTACACTATCCACACATCTACAGATTCCAGATGTCCACATAACAACAATGTTAAGTAATTTGATTGACTCCAATAGATAATAAGAAAATAAAGTGCGAAGCTAGTTCATGTTAGAGTTTTAATTAATGAATGTAGAAATATAGGGCGTTACAGTACCCCTCCCTTTGAATCATAAAATCCATGTATATAATGGATACATTTGTGTCCATCCACTAGATCCATTTTGTCTCTTGGTGAGTCGGAATAGCTACCCTCACCTCATGAATCCTATCTCATAAAATAAACACGTGCTCTTCCATTCACACATCCCTTAGAGCTAGCAATACCTTGCTCTTGAACAACCCCATAAGAAAATGATATACAATGGGTTCTTGCAAGGGAAAAATTGAGATTGAGATACTGTTAGAACCTCAATTTCCCTTCATCAATAAAGTTCTTAACTTGTGGGTGTGTGTCAAGCCACAAATTTCTCTTATTATCCTAGTATTTTTATGGTTGTTCAATGTTGTAAGTGACTATATGATTAATTGAATTACCTCTCCTAGAAAATTTAAAACAAATACCACATAACTAATCTATAGAGCTGCAAATATGATTCTTATCTTCTTTCAATAAAAAATAGTTTAATTGGTTAAAGTTCCATGCACTAGTTCCTCTAAAGGAATTTTACTATTCACTAAGTTGTTGAATGATCACTCTAGGGAGTGATTATTAGGGGAGTGCCATTATATGCTAGGGAGTGCCCTTATATGCTAGTAGGGAAATACTATATGAGAGTGTCCTCATGGGATAGAGGCCAAAATTGTATTAGTGGAAATCCATTGGAGTCCAGGTCAGACCCCCAAGGCATAGTGATATATGCAGGGTAAAATGGATCTACATTGGCACTGGAATCTAATGGATATATATTGGTAGTATATTAATAACCCTTAAAAGGATGGAAATTTTGTGCTATTATCATTTTCACTTGTGACATAGCCATAGTTTGATTTCATGCACTACATTTTTTCCATCCTTGATGATATGATCCATGATTTGGCTATGTGCCTTTAAGGATAAAATAACAAGAGCATCGTCAAACCTGTCCATGAATGATGTATGACACAAGCATTGCATTCCATGAGACAATATTTTGACTCAATACATTAGCATACACTTTTCAACCAATGCTTATATTCACACATTTATCAAACATATCTACATGCACAATGGCCTCAATAACATTATTTATGTTGATTCAAAATCATTAGAGAATGGGGATGACTACCCCAAATGACTCATATTTGTGGCTTCCTCTATTCTAAAACATATGTGATTAAGATGCAAATCATCACTAGTTCCTATATGATTCCATTTGGAATGCATGAAGATCTCTTGATGCTACATGGTTGGTGTAATTTCAAACAACAGTGCAATGTATAGCATTGTAGTGGTACATAAAGTGTTTTTAGAATGATTTTTTGTTTCATGGTGTGAATTTGATTCATATAAAAGTATATTTTGTGAGATAATTTTAGGATATAAAGATATAACACTAGTGTGCACCAAAATTAAAGGAGACAAACAAGAAAGTGGGAGAGACTATTTGGTAGTATGACCAATGTTTCTAGGATTGATAAGTCAACAGAGTTACAATATTTAGGAAGTGCCACATAAAGAGTGGTTTATTGGTGAGTTTTTACCTCACTTGGAGATGCCATTGTTACAACAATGAATGTTGATGTAGAACGAGGCATTGGATTTCATTATGTGACTGGATTCTACAAGTGGGTTGGTACAAGTCTAGTTCCAAGTTTATAGAAGTCTTGGCATCAATTGACTATATTAACATAATGGATTTAGGATTTAATGAAAGCTAAGTTGGGAAGAAGGTTTTCACTAGGAACATTACACAAGATCAAGGTCCAAAGGCCACATAACATGTAATGATTGCTCCAAGAACCATATATATGTAGTGTTAGTGGCTAATATGTTTTTGAGAAATATACTAGGTAAAAAGGATGACATTGTGAGCTAAGTGGAATATTCAAAACCATGAGAAATTGGTCATTTACGACTATACTCATGGGATATCGGTCACAAATTAATGAATTACACCACATAGATAATCCCAAAAATTATCATATTTCATATGTTGGACTACGAAAACATCTATACTAACATATATAGTTACCTAGGGTATGGATTGCATAATTTTCCACTGTTGTATAAGTACAGTAGCAATACAATAGTAGCATATTGTGACATTTATAGGGTAAACACTCAGTGTACAGAGGACTATCATGCATTGTTTACACTAAGTGATAGATCTCAAAAATATTTTCATGGTAGGCTAAAGGAGAGGTAGAAAATGAGGGGCATAAAACTAAGGAATCTATCAAGCTGATAGGAAATTGGGATGCATTAGACATATGAAAATGTAATTCAAACATGGTTAATTCTAAATCATGGATCCTTGTGGTGCTAATTCATGCCAGGTGTACACTAGAATCAATATTGTCACCCATAGTGGAGAAAATACAAGTGTAGATGGAGGTAATACAAATCAAATACTAATCCATAGAGCCCCACATAAGCCACCAACATTTTACCCCACACAACAAAAAGATTTTTTGTGAAATGTAGTGGAAGTGACAAGGGAACTTGTACATGCACATAATATTGACTTGGATACATAGAGAGGTTGTGTACAATGAGTTGGTCACCTAGTAGATGTCAAATTGACTTGACACCAATAATGGAGGAAGAGGTCCATGGGTGTTTGTATAAATTCCTACACATATTATGAGATGAAAAAGATACACCTACTCTCAAATAGGTACTTGTGTGACTTCTAGGATGATATAATATGACCATCATTTGATAATTCCATTGGGTGCATAGAAGGTGACTAAGGAAGATTTTTGGCTTAATTAATTAATTATAGGATATGAGGAGAATTCTTGCTTGATCTTAGATCATATATAACTACAATTGGAAAACTAGTCATGGATCTTCCTAATTGGTAGATTAGAGAAAATTGGAGGTTGATTTTAACGATGTAGAGAATTATTCTGATATTAAATTCATGGAGATACTAGATGCTAATAAAACCTACCTTTCACTACAAGGAATTGATTGTGAATAATTAATGAGGTTTTTAAACATGAAGCAAAGTTCGATATCATATTTGAAGGAAAGATACAGAGTTCGATTCAACCATTGCAACCCACACTATGTTAGAAATTTATGAAATCGATGGAGGAATTTTGGATGAGAATGCCTTCAATTAGTTGTATAACCTTACCACAAGGCCTTAGGAAGACTACATCAATCCTATGACAATGGGGAGCTAAGTTGGTGCAATGTATGTTCATTTGAAAATAGATTCAGAAGCACCTTTTAAAAGGTGTTTATAGAATAGGGAATATGAATATTACACTTGGAGGTGCACACTAATCCGGTTATTTAGGGGGTTTGAGATAGAGATAAAGGACTCATTGAATTTTGTTGGCATATATAATGCACAAAATTTGGTGGCTTAGGTAGATCGTTCCGACATGTAGAAATGTAGATTTGGACCTTTTGTTTTAGCATGGACCCCAAACATGGTGGTGAGAAACACATAAGACAATGGTGAAATCATGGGAAGTAACAAAAATGGTTCCACATATCCATTTTATTTTGGACCTAAGGGCCTTTCCAACATATGAAAAGTCCAACACTGCCAATGCATCTTGCTAGTTTGGTAACACTTCTAACCTAAATAGACATGTGGATCATTGTGAGATTAATTTGACGATGCAAGATATACTTCCCCATTAGAAACATGCATATACATGATTCTTTCACACTTTAGATCCATTACTTGGGAAATAGTATCTATGGGAGGAGATGTGGTAGCATATGTGGTATTGAATAAAAATATGAGAAATGTTTTGTGGTACTTTCCAATTTTGTGGGTAAAAAACACCATATGTTTGGGGTATTTTGATGCAATTAGTGTTACCTACAATGGACCACTAACAATGCTTGAATCTATCTCAATAGAGGGATTCATGCAAAGTTGAACACAACATAGGGGGAAATTGTAGAGACCTACCGTAGAGATGTATAAGTTGGTATCAATCCCTATAGAGGAGATGTAACACCTACTATTTGAAGAAACAAAATTTAGCCACACAATTTAGGATATAAGGGATAATGATAGCCTATTTTATTTCCATGAGTCATTGTAAATGAAACAAGTAAATGATGGAATGAAAATATATGACTGATTTTTCATTAGCAATAACAGGATTATATTGCCTTACATCAATAAATTCACAACCAATTAGGAGATAAGATCCTGATCAATCTCAACTATGTACAATAATAAATCTTATTATTAGAGATAAGATTCCACCTACTCCATGAGGATAGGAAACCATATCAATTACTCCATGATAATAGAGAACCAAAAGGATTTCTCACACAAGAACTA
The DNA here is from genome assembly GCA_001517045.1 of Pseudotsuga menziesii. Taxonomy (NCBI): domain Eukaryota; kingdom Viridiplantae; phylum Streptophyta; class Pinopsida; order Pinales; family Pinaceae; genus Pseudotsuga; species Pseudotsuga menziesii. The sequence continues at coordinate 324,101 of LPNX011030166.1, read as the reverse complement.
CAAAAATGTGCACATACTGTAGATAATAATGTGAGACAAACACCCTTATAATATGATGACAATCCTTATTAGTAATAATCCCTATCACACGATGACCAAAAAGTCTCATTGTAAAGGGACTATTAGGATGTGCATATAGTTGTAGAGAATGTATCTCTACTCTTAGAATACATATATATGTCTCCACATAGTTTCATAGAAATGTAAGTCATTCTTGGTGAACTAGGTGAGATGGAGATTGAGTTCAAACTTGATGCAAGAACAATAAATAAAATACCATACAATATGGACCCACACTACAAATAATAGGTGAAACCAAAAATAGATAAGACATTGGGTGCATGTTTAATTTTATTTATTAATGAGTCAGAGTGGATCATTCTGGGCATTGATATAAGGAAATAATATAGGTATACTTCAAGTGTATGTTGATTTTCATGGACTCAATGATGCCTATGTACATGAAATCTTCCCAAACTTGTTTAGTGACAAGATATCAGAGAAGGTTGTTGTTACTTTTAGGATCCATTTCCCATAATTTTTGTTTGAATTGTTTTAGGAAATCCCCAAAATAATTAAAGACCCATGGAAATCAACTACCTAAAGTAAGCCTCATCTTTCCCAAACCAACATAAGTGCTCTAAATGTTACAATGTGGATTTCTTTTGTGCTGAAGAGGTGCATTATACAACCCAATAGGAAGAGACGTGTAACTCCTTCCATAATCATCCTAGAGCTAACACGTGTCCTTTAAAAACAATAATAAAATATTATGAAAAGTAATAAAATATTATAAAAAATAACATGTCGGATCAAATTAGATTGAAATCATTTACAACAACATATCTATAAAACTACAGAAATTAGAAACTTCCTCAATGTTTACACTCTAAAAAAGGGTTTACACTTTGAGAGATTTGATCCCTCTCAACCTCAACGTTTACACTCTAAGAAGGGGTTTACACCTCAAGATATTTGTTCCCTCTCAGCACTCTACCCCTTTTAAGATGGATCTATGCTAGTTTTCTATTTGAAATCAAGTGTACAATGTAATTTCAACCACAAGAAGAAAAAGGTTGTCAAAGGTAAGGGGTCCTAGAGTAGTTAGGGTGGAAGTTTCTTGGTTTTATAAAAAAAATTATTTAGGGATTAAATCATGCTGATGAAACACTAAGGCCCCTTGGGTGTCAAATTCTATGCCATCATATGGAAATGAACAAAATTAAAATGCATATAACATAGCCTACCTTTGAGAGAAATTCAGTGGCATACAAAGCTCAAAACAATTTGGTCCATGGTATTTACTTAAGTATAAAAAGTGAATTTAGTAGTATTTCATTGTTATTTATGATTTAAAGTGCTTAATTAACAAGCTCAAGTCCATGGTGAGAAGATGCATTACAAGACAAAAAGTGAATCACCATCAAATAAACATCAACTCAATTTTTTTGAAGCAATGACATTGAAGAAAAGGCAAGCAAATAATGAGTCAAATATCTACATAAACAACAAATCCAAATTTGATTCACAAATTGGAAAAGTACATCAATATACATAGAGGTGATTGATTGAAAAAATAATATAAAGGTTTGAATATGTTGGAATATAATAAACCCACTCATAAAATAATTAATCATTATTTGATTAATTTCCTACCCACTAGCTTAGATAGTTGGCATCCGCTTGCACCTTAGAGTCAACACTTGCCATGTATATCCCAGGAATGATTTATTTATGATACTGGGTTGTTCTTGACCACTTTATGGCCATCCAGAATTGGTAACTGCGTTTTACAACAGATTCTGCTTTATCTGCTTTATCTTGCTTTTCTGTGGATAAGGTAAAGCTAGTCAACTAGGAAACTGGCAGCTTTTGTTGCCAACCCATCCTCCATTATTTTCTCTCCGTATTCTAGGATTATCAATTCTTTCCTTCACTCATAATCACTCACACATGCTATTACTAATTTGTGAGGTTCTTTCTAGATTGGGAAAGTGCTTTAGCCAACTATGGGGTTTATCATAATTAGGAAGCCTACTTTATGAGCTAGCTTGAGTTGTATTCTAGCAACTCCTTTTCCCTTTACAAGGATGTATTACCTATGTAATAATATCAATTATCATTTATTGATAATTCATTATGTGTGTTCATTAATTCTTCTTCTTCTCTCTTTATGCTAATTCTCTACAATTCTATGTGAGGTTAATTGTGTGCTTGTTGAAAGCTAGGCTTTCACATCATTCAAGAATACATTAAATCACATACACAATCATCAAAGACAAGTAATTTGGGAAGGGATGTCCAATCTACCTTTCTATTCATCTTTGATGCTTATTTATACATTATGAGAGAGGTTGGAGCGGTTGTACCCACTCCAACCACTCATTTGTTAATATCTCTTTAAACTATATACTTATATAATTATGATGACATTTAGGAGGTGAAGTGCCCTGCTCTACATCTCCCCCACAAACAAAACATTTCTTCATCCCGAAGAGAACAAATAAATATGCATCAATATCCTGGGTCTTTGCTACTACTAAAGTAGTCCTCACTGTGCATCAACCATGCATATCAGTCTCCATAGGTAACTCAACTGCAATAGCCGCCATCTCGATAGGAAAACACATGTGTACAAGGCTCTACCATGACTGGTTACTCTTCATCCTCCGTCTTTGATCTAGCGGTAGTCCATCGAAGTCTCATCCTCTCACAACGCTGGGAAACCATCTTCTTCCACAATGAGGTCTTTTGGTTTAAATCCTCACCCTAGATCATCTGACCGGCATCTCCATCAATTTAGGCATGCGGGGCCTTTTGGCACTTCAAATTTCTATTCCATTTCTATGTCTTCTGGATTTTCGAGGTCACGACCGAGGAACTTTCAGCATTTCCATATTGAGGGGTTTAAGCACATTGTCATCATGTCTCGTTGAAGTGCTTTGCTATGTAGGTGAATGATATTTGCTTGAATGTGTTTGCCATCTTTTAAAATACCTGCAAGATTGTGTGATGCATTCTCATGTGTATTGTAATCAACTACTTTGGATTGACTCAGACTTATCTTACAATAGTCGACTAGATATCGACTTCATTACAGAAGTGAGGAGATCACTTTCCTTTAAGAAAGACCCATGTTTAACCTCCTTGAATCGGTCAACACAAAACATTTAATGAATGAAAATTCAAACTATAGTGGTTTGCAAGAGACCAACTTTACATCAAATGGAGGGGATCGTCTTCCTCTATTGAGACTCACATTTAACCCCCTCAAAATTCATCAATTACCTTTACAAAATTAACTTGACCACCTCAAACCCTATCAAATCAATTTAATATTTTCGACTATGTAATAAATGATCAAAATGAAGACACCGAAAAATGATCTCAAATACCATCACGGACACAAGTCACATCATCGACTGATGACCTCGACTACCATCGACCAAACCTATGAATATTACAACTCAACTATATTATAATGAATATATAATTTGGCAACAAAAGTAAAATAGAGGGAACCTTCATACTATAGGTCACTAAAATGTTAGGAGAAACCACTCTAGGTCAACTACTGATTGGATTGACCGACAAACTGCAACTCATCCTTAAATCAATCCTTTGAAGAACATAGCGACTCACTTAGATCGCGATGATGTATAGGTGCTTCTACTGAACTAGGCAGCAAAAAATCGACAAATATTATAGGAAATTTGTAAATTATCTATCTCGACTCAGAGGGTTGTTATACCAATGTGTTGCTGAACTGTTTGAAGTCACGGTGACTGATTCCATAGCTTGCACACTTGTCGCTTGGGTTTCACATGAAAAAATATTTGAAAGGCCTTACAATCTTATCCTCACGGAGTTAAATTCTCCAAGATATTTGAGGTTGTGGAAGTTGTTGCTATGTATAATAAAATAGAGCCAATGGCCTTCTTAGAGATGGTGCTTTGGTGGCATCTAGTGTAGATGAAAAGAAAATTTCAAATTTTTCGCTGATTTGGATGGTTTTCAAACAATAGAGAGCTTTCTGAAAAATCTTCTGGCCGATAAATATTTTGATGGGATTATGTGTAGAGACTTTGCAGAGCAAGATTCATTTGATGGAATTACATTGACTGACTCCACAGTAACACGATTAGAGACATCCATGAGAATTCTAGCATATGCAACACACTATCCAAGAGTTGCTATCAGCTTGTATGGATAATATGCATTGATTGTTTTGTATGTTATCATCACGAACTGTTCTTTTACCTTTGAAAGGTCGTGGAGGAATATGGACTGTTGCAAATGTATAGAAGACTTCTTTATAGAAAAAGGGCGAGAGCAACATCTTGTTCAAATGCCAGTCTTGAACTGAAAATTTTGAACTATATCAGCAGGTAAACAAGCAGTCGACGAATTCATCTTGGCTGGTGGACGACTTCATGTAGAAAGAAGTTGATAGTCTTAGTGGGTGGAGTAGTTGGTGGTTAATTCTTTGACAGAGGGGCGCTGTATATGGTCGATAATCAGCGGTCAATGATTCATATTTGGATTATCAGTTGTGAATTTTCATAGGATATCTACAATGCTTTTAAGTTCATTCATGGTAAGGTACTACTGTAAAGTAATTGCATTCTCAGTGCAAGAGCAAATTGTCTACACAAACAAATTAAGATAAATATGTAATATAATAAAAAAAGGTGTCTTTTTTTTCATCCCTCTACTCAACCCATGCGAGAATAGGGAGAAGTGATTAGGATCAAAGATAATGCTAAGCAAGGTCGTTATTCCATGTGCTAGGCACTTCCTCTACCAATTTAGACTCCCATGCTCTAGTGTCCAATTCATCTACCACCGTCAAATCGAGTGTCCTCCAATGCTTGTAGGTGAGAAGTCGATTTGCAAAAAAGTTGCCCAATCTTTCACGCAACATCATGAGAAGTATTTTAATCTTCACTACATATTCATGATGACCTTTAGGTTCAACCACATCCATTTGTTGTTGCTGTCACCCAGACCGGACAGAGGAGGAAACGACGCCAGATGTTAAAATCTAGGATTTCACATCATTCAAGCATACATTAAAGAACATACACGGCCATCAAAAAACCACTGACTGACCAAGAGAAGGAAGAGGACTATGAACTCCAACTATATATCTACACCTTTGTGTTGGAAGAAACACCAACAGAGAATACCAACAGACTACAAATAACAATTGTACCACCACCGAACCAAAGGGAAAATACACCAACTGAGTAGCAGGTAACCAAACCAGTTGAGAGAAGCATCAGTCCGACCAACCAACAGGAGGGAGGAGAAGGACTAGAGGAAGACATTGAATCTGAAAACCCAGAATATGCTATAACCAAAGATAAAATCAGAAAACTAGCAAGGGAAATAACAGTCGCAAGAAAAAAGGCAGCTTAGGCAAAAGGGAAGGGGACGCACAAGCTTATCCTCTTAGAGTCAGAAGATGAAGATGAACTAGTATCTATGGCCATCAACATCATAGAATATGCTGTAGTGAACAAAGTTCCGGTCGAGACACAGTTCAGATGCTTCATTGAAACAGGAGCAAGGCAAGGTCGACCAAAAAAGGTAAAAAGTACAAACACTTCAATGCCTGAAAACATTGTCGATTTAGTTTCTACACCTTTGCCCCCATCTCCAACCCAGATTACACAAGAAGACAATCCACAGATACCCACCATAAGCCCAGTCAACATTTGTAAGAATGCTATGCCGGAGACACTAAAATAATGGTTCGACTAGGACAATGATTTCCAGGCATACATTGAAAAATTACCTGAACTACTCACCTCTGTCCAGAGGATTACCACCAAATGTCCACTGATTGAAGCTAGTGGATCAAGGCAGATCTTCCCTTAAAAAAATGGACAAATACCCCAGAAACCAAGATCTGTGTGAATTATCAAGTCAACATTCTTGAGGAACCTCGACAAGACATCTCAAGTTGTCGCAAGTCGCACTTCATCCTTTATCCCTCTCAACATTCCACACCTTCCATTAGCCAACGAGCTAGTAAGAGATATGGAGGAATATAACCTGGAAGATATCAACTGAGTGATCGACAACCTATGCTCCGACGACCCAGATGATTCACCACCAGAATTTGAGGACCCAACATCGACTGGAAATATCCCTACTACACCAATTACACCTGACCATTCACCATCTCCACCACCACTTCCCAATCCAGAACCTCTAACCAACCCTGAACCATTTGTACCAAATCCTCCAGATATGCATCCACCTATAGATTCCACCCAAGAAAGTCAACAAGAAGTTACACTAACCGTTGCAGATCAACAACCAGAAAACCAACCATAGGAGAATCCATCACTGGCAGATGCACAGGCACAACAATAGATAAAATAGCATAAACAAAAGACAAAAAGATATAGAAAGAAGAAGGAACACCATAAAGAATCACAGTGAACAATGGTCCACATTAGCCAACTTGGATTGACTACTGCAGTTGACACAACAAAGCTAAGAGACAGAGAGTTGGGACAACTCTTAGAAACCCTGGCTACTAAGGAAAAAATAAGAAGCCAGATCAGATGCAAGGAGCTGGACAACATTAAGAATGAACAAGTTGAGTCAAGCTATCAAAATGTAGAAAATTAGTTCAAACAGTAATACCAGGACCTCTAGAGGCCGACACCGACACACCACTAGAAAAAGCATATCAATTATTTGAAAGCATGGTGTCGACCCTACAATCACATCTACTAAATACAAAAGAAGACCAAAAAGAGGAGACATCCAGATTGTTAAGGAAATAGTACACAACATTCTCAGAAGCTTACAAAGTGCTACAAGACCACTTGGAAGAATCTATAATTACAGAAGAGGTACTCGGTGATTGGCCTACTTATTACGTACAAGTATTTCAGTAGACCCAACAGACTCGAGAACATATTCAAGCGTTGGAAAGAAGAAAAGGCACCAACGAAGCACTGAGAAACCAGATATAATATCAAATAATAATGGAGATAGACAAACTACAGAGACTAGAAAGACAATCACACCAGTGGGTACAACAAGCACTCCCAAGCTTGGATAAACTAGATACCATTTGCCCACAGATGAAAATATTACTAGAAATAATAGAAGAAAAAAATCAATTCTTGGGACCCAACATGGAAAGTATAGTAGACCTTTCCATCCAAGATAATATGTTGACCTTATCAAGCATCACAACATTGACCATCGACATCCAGAAAGTATTACAGAGCTAGGCAGAATTTCAACATCAGATGGCCGTTACAACAGAAGCAATTGTGGAAATATGCGTACAAAAACGACCAACCATCCAACTGCATAGACCATGAAAAAAAAATAAAGTAAATATCTCAAATAGTACAAATTTTGAGTACCTCCCTTGTTTCTTCAAGGCGAAGAAATATTTTGTTCCTGGGGGAGATGTTGGAGGAGCTAGTCAGTGAGACGACTAGTCGAATAGCCGACTAATTAGAGATTAGGCCGGCTGCATAAGGTCGTGTCGGTTGACCGAACCGATAGGTAGTTATATGTAACTGTTTGTAAATCATATATAATAGGATTTTGAGCCAGATGGGAACTGGGTTCAGTTCTGTGTTTGTATGGACCCTCATGATATAATATAATCTGTTGTTCTATATCTATGTTCTTCTCTCCTTGTGTTTGTTATGTCTGTATAATTCAATGTGTATTATTGGTAACCCTCTGTGATGTGTGAGAGTGCCTAGATCCTTATCCTGTTTATGAAATTCCTTATGCCATCAAGGATTTAGAATTTCTACATGGTATCAGAGCTGAGGATATCAAAGTTCTACATGGTATCAGAGCTGAGGATATCAGCTCTACATGAAATCAGATATTTGAGAGTTTATTAATTAATCCTCCTTTTTAGATTTGTAGGTTTATTTTGTAGGTTCAACTTCGAATGGATTCAAGAGTATCAGTTCCTCTTCTTTCTCCATTCAAAAGCGTATCAGAGTGGAAATTGAAGATGATTTCATATCTAAAGAGATAAGGTATCTATGAGATATCTATTGGAGCTGGTAAGACTCTTATGAAGAGCCAAGTGATTGGTTGAATGACTATGATAGAGAAATTGGAGCTATTTGTCTAGCTATCTCTCCAAGCATGCGCTACCTTATTGATTCTGTTGAATACCCAAAGGATCTCTAGGCAACATTGGATAGAGTTTTGAGAAAGGACAATGAGGATCATTCTAGCTATGTGGAAAGTGACTCTAGCTCCTCAATGATTTCTCTCTCTCAAGATTCATCAGCCTCTATAGTCTTTGATTCGAATGCTTCCTCTTTCAATCAAGAAGCAAATATTGAAGAGCCATATTTTTATGTGTCTCTTGAAGTAGAAGATCTCGATTCATCTTCTTATGATGTTGTTGATGAAAAAGAAGTGACTAATGGAGCTGCTATTTCTATTGATGATTCACTCACAAATTCAGTGTTCTCTATGTCTTCTATCATGGATTCTAAGATCCATATGCCAGACCTCTCACACTTTGTGCATGCCTCTCTCCTTGATTGTGCAAAACCCAGTGTCTTCTAGGATGTTTTCTAAGCCAAATCAAGTTCTTTCAGTGTCTTACCACTTACCATAATTGATCCCATGCACTTATGCAGTTCCTCCTTTGTTCTTGGCACTCATTCTCAGAGATTCCTTGAAGATTTTGAATATCACTACGTTTCCTCCTTACATTCTTCTACCTTAGAGGATTCTTTACCAGCATATTCCCATGAGTTTACTGTTGGGCTTATATGTGATCTCTTGGATTCTTTGGAAGCTATATCAACCCATGGAGCCAATGCATTCACACATTTTGATCCTATGCCTTCTTTATGTTCCTACAAGATCACTAGCACACATCCTCTCTGTGTAAATGGAGATGGAGACATTATACATTCGCTTGGACAATTATTTCACCTATCTGGAGCTCATTTCATCTCTACTGGTTTGAATTTCAAGTCATCTCATCATCTTGGATCTGATTACAAGTCTTAAGATCCTTCAATATTTCCTTCACATCAATGGATCTCAGTTGTTCTACATGGTCCTAGTTCCCATCTTGCAGCTATCCTTGATCCAGGTGAGTAGATTTATCTTCTTCCCAAGAAGAAGATTCCTCTAGACATCAGCATTTAGTTTGGAGCAGCAACAACACCAGCAGTTCATCATTTTTTGGTATTGCTTTTCATGTCCTTTCTTGAGGGAGGATTTTCCCCTTGAGGTTTTTCCTCTTTCCTCATTTCTTTGGACAAGATAAATTGTAAAAGGGTGACCATAGCTTTGTTGATGGGACCTATATGCATATATATTTCTGATTAGTTCAGAGATATCATCATAAAGTCAGTCTTGAAGGGGGGTGTTGGAATATAATAAACCCACTCATAAAATAATTAATCATTATTTAATTAATTTCCTACCCACTAGCTTAGATAGTTGACATCCACTTGCACCTTAGAGTGAACACTTTCCATCTATATCCCAAGAATGATTTATTTCTGATTCTGGGTTGAACTTGACCACTTTATGGCCATCCAAAATTGGTAACTGCGCTTTACAACAGATTCAACTTTATTCAGATTTATTTGCTTTATCCTGCTTTTCTGTGGATAAGGTAAATCTAGTCAACTAGGAAACTGGCAGCTTTTGTTTCCAACCCATCCTCCATTATTTTCTCTCCATATTATAGGATTATCAATTCTTTCCTTCACTCATCATCACTCACACATGCTATTGCTAATTTGTGAGGTGCTTGATAGATTGGGAAAGTGATTTAGCCAACTACGGGGTTTATCATAATTAGTAAGCTTGCTTTATGAGCTAGCTTGAGTTGTCTTCTAGCAAATCCTTTTTCATTTATATGGATGTATTACCTATGTAATAATATCAATTATCATTTATTGATCATTCATTATTGTGTGTTCATTAATTCTTCTTCTTCTCTCCTTATGCTAATTCTCTACAATTCTATGTGAGGTTAATTGTGTGCCTAGATCCTTATCTTGTTTATGAAATTCCTTATGCCATCAAGGCTTTAGAATTTCTATAGAATGGACATAGCATGAACTTTCCAACTATAATATTCCCTATGGGTCTACATACAAATAGTATACATATACGAAAGGAAGTTTGAAGATGGCTTGAGACATCATTCAAGCTTCAAAGTTATTGCAAAGGGGAGTGATAACTTACTACGCACCACATCCTTATCTGACTCTATTATTCAAAATAAAATAACCAGCATAGATCCATCTTAAACTTGAATTTATAAAGCACAGATAAGGATCCAATTTCTTGAGGTCTGAATTTTTTTATCTTAAATTTTTTACACATCAAGAAAAAATTCACACCTCAAGAAATTTGATTCCTCTTGATACTTGATAGATTCGGGTTTAAGAAGGATCTATGTTGGTTTTATTTTATTTTTTAAATTTTATTATCCAATATGCATTTTAAAAATTTTACTTTATTTTTGGTAATGTTACTTATGACATCTCTCATAATGAGAGGTAGAGCATCGAAAGTAGTCATGTTTACTAAAATCCTTCATGTTTGCTAAAATACACTAGTCATTGAGGACTATGGGCTCCACTATTGAAAGTCCTTGACCTCAAACTTGAAGGTTTTCAAAGAGCACATGTTTTCTGCACATCATGTTTTATGTGGGCTCCATGTCATGTACTAGATAGTCCAACCTCTTTTCCATGACATCAAAATAAGTGGTCATCGAGCAGGGCACGACCTATGATTTTATTCATTACCACCAATAACAAAATTCTAGGGGTGACCATGCTTTTATTTGAAGTTTCCCGCAGAGGGTGACTCTGTGTTTATAGATAAAGCTGCTTATGATCGAGTCCCCATAGCTCAGTTAAACTCCTCAATGGAGGAGGTTTATGGTTGACAGGCTGATTATTAGTCCCTGCCGTAGGAAAAGACTATATGTTCCATAATTCTTAATTAATTTAGAGTAATATCTCATTTAACACAATGTTTAATAAAGTTAGCATAATAATATTTTTTTAAAATATTTTTTATTGTGTTTTTTCCAAAGTTCATTGGACAATACTTCAATATTTGACGTTTTTTTATCATTGGATGCATTAGCAAAAATTAGAAAAATAAATACTCATATACATTAGGAAACCTCTACAATATTTGAAAAATATTTCTAACATTATCGTATCAATCTGACATACATTGTGTTCACATTTAATTTTCCTCTTCTCTTATGCTAACTGAAGAGCCCTGATACCTACTAATGCTCTAATGCTCCGTCGTTAAGAACTTTCCAGAAATTATAAGAAATCCCTAGAAACACTAATTGTATCCAATTTCTCAGACATCCAAACCTTGTCTCTCTCTCTTCCAGTTTCAGATACAATGTTTCAAAATATTATCAATGTACAATATTGTCTTCTTACATTTTTTATCCTTCTGCATTCAATTTTTATATTATTATCTTCTTACTATTTTTATCCTTTTCCATTCGATTTTTATTGTTTAATGGTGTTTGGTATCTGTAATTTGGTAAATAGTTGTGACAAACTAAATTTGTTGCAGAAGATAAAGTGAAGCTGTAATATCAAAAGCTAAGAGTCTTTGGTAAAAAATTGCAGTGTTATTTTAAAATAGTTTGCATTTGGTGTTTGACTCCAGTCAAATACACCATGAATTTGAAAATCTTGGTTTACCCAAAAAAATTGCACTCTTTTCTCAAGTTTTTTGTTTGAGATAAATACGCCATGAATTTGATAATCTTAGTTTACCCAAAAAAATTGCACTCTTGTGTCAATTTTTTTTCAAGATGATGGTTCTTGTTGAAAATAGATGATTTTGGAGAATCAAATGGTTTTACTTCAGCTAAATGATGAACCAAATATTTTTTAATAGACTCTTAGGGCATTTTTTTTGTAGACTATTGTTTGTTAGGGTGATGTTTGGCAATTTCTTAAAAATTAACTCATTTTCTTAAGCATGGCATGAAGTAGTTAAGATCTCGTAAATACCTTTATGGCCCTACCCTATAAATGGACCTTTATGAGCTTCTAAAATGTCCTTGAGGTTAGGGTTAATGATCCAATTGGACTTATACATATGACCGACTATTGGGAAAACAACTGCAATAGCTAAATAATGCGTAACATCGGTCAACCACAGACCCCCTGTCACTGGATTTAATCCTTAGCAAAAAATGGGATAAAGTTGATCCAAAAGACCAAGATTCAAGATAAATTCATGAGGAAGTGGTATCTATTTAGGATCCACTCTAGATTCTAGAATTTGGTTAATGGATAGGGCGACGTGTACTTGGTGTCTTTCCCAAGATAGAGACCCAAGTCCTAGTAATCATGCTAATGTTTCTTGACCTACTATTGTCCAAACTACTTGAGCACTAGGTCTGATGTGAGTGGGATCACCCAACCATGCTTCATAATTGGAGAAACAAGTGCGATGATAGTACATCCCACTTGGCGAAATAAATATGAAGGTTAGTTGACCAAAATGAGCGCTAAATAATTTGCGAGAAATATATTCAAATCATTAGTATGGCTATCAAAATCATAAGCATTGACATGTAAGTTCCAAATCCAAGTGGTAGTATCGGGGCCTTTAGATAGCATCTTTGAGAAATGACCAGGTTTGGCCCATTTCTCAAAAGAGTTTTTTGCAGGATCCCTCTCCACTACGACCTTTACTTCTTGTTCTAGTGAATGAATGATCATTGAATTATCCTCTTTCCAGGTGGGACATAAATAAGAAGAAAACTGCCAATAGGAATTATTTAACTTCTGAGAGATATATCTCAGCTCATTTATCCCCTTATTTTCTAGTTTATGACTAGAGAAACTATGATATGGGAGTCGATCTGAGGTAGGTGTTCATTTTTATTATGACATATTTTTTAGGTTCTTAAGGGACTGTGGACTGTTACGATTCTGAAATAGACTTTTTAGTGTTATGTAAAAATCATTTACCGATGATTATTACAATGTTTCTATATGGATAAATATATATCCATATATATATTTATCCACCTATTAATACTCTTCCATATCAAAGAGCATCCATTATAAATATTTATTAATGCATCATTAATGGAAGACATCTCCGGATGGATTTTAATATTGTCAATATATTCCTATGAGATGCCGACAAAATTGAATCTAATTTTGGGAAATATTTTGGAATAATTCCATTGATTTTGAGAAAATCATATATTCAATAATTGAAATGATTTCCCAATAATAGAAATTATCATTCACCAAAGAGTCATGTAATATTTAACCAATTTTTTGCTTCGATGTAATTTCCTAGAGCAAGTGTTATAGCTTGCTCCCAATACTCAACAGTCTAATCGAACCAAGTATTCGTAATTTTAGGATCTCCCTGTCGAATGGAATTTTCTCCTTGGTCGAGATAGGTCCACTTGGAAAATTTTTCTTCACTCCAAACCATACTTGAGAGTTTCCTACCTCATAGTCCTCTACCCAAATTTCAAAATATTCTTGGATTGGAGATGATTAATTGGGAGTTCATATTAACCAAAGGACCAAAAAATTCAATGACATGAGTCTCTGATTTCACTTCCAATCAATTAAATGAATGGGTTATATCTTTTATCCTACCCTCAAACAATGAATTATATGAAGAGATATAATTCAGATTGATTGTCTAAATAAAAGTATTTTTGCGAGGTAACTATCTCATCTCCATATAGAATTTTTGAAGAGTACCTCCATCTGGAATACTTCACATCTTTAGGATTTGATGCTACATCAATGCTCAATAGATTAGTAGATTGAATCTATTACATTAGTTGATTACAAATTCTTGTCAATGAGGAGATTTGATCGTATCAACCTGAACCTTCTTTCATTAATTGATATTTATGGTGCTTCCATCATCAATTTAATTTTTTAGCCATGGAATATTTAGGCTCTATCTATCTATTCATATTTAGGATCCTACGAGAGATGTTTTTTTTTCTATAACTTATAAAAAATGTTACTTGGAACAATGCATATGTAGAAATCCTTTTATTTTGTTCTTACCCATGTGAAATTCAGTCACATCAATCTTAAGACTAAAGCAAATCTTACAGAATATTCAAGAAAATTTTACACATGAAATGACATTAACAGTGCTGCAATTGGAGGTTGCAGCTATATATTATCAATAATCAATAATGAGAGATGACACAATGTCATACAACTTGCATGAATGCAAGACAATTCCAATTCCTTGGAGGTCATTCGAATTGGATAGATGACAGTAGATTAACTGTCTGTTAGCCACACTAAACACACTAGTTAACCTCTAATCAAGCCATGATTGAGTCTAACTGAGTCCTAACTAAATTATAGTGCAATAATGACAGATTCTAACTGAATAGAACTCAAGTGCATGTCAAACAGTAGGTGGGGGCGCATCTCTAACTCAAGTCAGCTCCGATGAAGTGATTTGAACTGAAACTAGTCACTAGAAGTTGTTGGAGGCACCTTAAATCACTCCAGTTAACTCAAATCAGCCCAAAATAGACAATGAGATGAGGAAGGTGATTTTCCAACTCAGCTTAACTAATTTTTAGGTGAAACAACATTCAATTATCTAATTGGTGCGCTTATGACAAGAAAATGATCTCAGACTTGCTCCTTGATTGAAGGAGGAAGCCTAGTTAGCCTACTTGACTGAAGGAGAAGGCTTAGTTGGACTCCTTGATTGAAGGAGTGTGCTGGTGCTGATGCTGATGTCACTGAGTGTGCTGGTGTGCTGATGCTGATGTCAATAATTCGAGTCAATTAACTTAGGATAGTGGGTAATTAGGCCAAATTGACCAAATAAAGGTGTGTGGGTTGGATGATGACTCCAAGACCCACCCTTAAGCTATACTCATGTGGAGGAGTAAAAATAAAAATGATAGGGCCCCGACAACAAAGTCCATAGGTCACCTTGTACATAAAGTAACTCTAAAATGCTGAAATAAAATGCTACGTGAGGAAAGAGGGAAAACCCAGTGGGAAAAGACCCCCCTCAAGCTGAACACTGAAGAAGTAAATGCATTCACCGTGATGAACTCATCCCCAAAAGTGAACAGAGGTAAGTGAAATTTTTCTTAGTAAAGTTCTTGGTGAAAATATTTGCAATTTGCTCATTTGTAGGGAAGTATTGCAGAACAATTGTCCTGTCATGCACCAACTCCCTGATGTAGTGCATGTGGATCTCAAGATGTTTGGCCCTCTGCCACTGAACTAGATCTGTTGATATCTTTATATCACTTTGTCTATCACAAAATATGACTCTGGACAAAGCACTACCAATCTCAAACTCTGAAAGAATGCCTTACATCCAAACTGCTTGGATGCAAGCATTCACTGCTCCCATGTACTCGGCCTCTGTTGAAGACAAGGAAATGGCAGCTTGCTTTTTGATGGATGAGAAAATGGGGCCACCAAAAAACATAAAAAAATACCTTGAAGTGGACTTATTATCTATGGAATCCCCTTCCCAATCTGAATCTGTAAAACCGACCAACTCTAGCTCAGAATATGCATCATAGTGAATGGTGTATGATCGAGTGCCCTGAATGTACTGAAGGATCCTCTTGGATGCCTTTTAATGGATCTCATGAGGCTCCTATATATATATTGATACAAAATTCATGACATAACAAATGTCAGGCCTTGAATGTGTCAAGTATAGCAAGCTTCCAAACAACTAGCGGTAAATAGTGGGATCCATGGGTGGAGTGGATTTTCCCTCTTCAAGACTAATTCCTGATAGGAAAGGAAATGGTGCATCCTTACAATATGCCATGCTAAAATTAATTAATAGGTATTCAATATATTTATACTGAGTTACCATTATTCCATCAAATTCTTGTGTGATCTCAACCCCCAGAAATTGTTTCAGTAGGCCCAAATCACTCATTTCAAAAGCATCACGAAGAGCATTTTTTATAAAGGAAATTGAAGCAAGTGTGCTTCCTGTTATCAAAATATCATCAAAATATAATACTATGATCAGAATATTACCATCATACTGCTGCAAATATACATTAGGATCAGATTTTCATCTTTGGAAATTTTGTGAGAGCAGAAAGACATCCATTTTGGCATACCAAGATCTTGGGGTCTGTTTCAACCCATATAATGATTTCTACAACTTACACACCAAGGAAGGATTTGATGTATATCCTTCTAGATGATTCATGTATATCTCTTCATCCAGGTCTCCATGAAGAAAAGAACTCTTGACATCCATGTGATGCACTTCCTAGTGCTTGGATGCGACAATCTACAAAACTAGTCTTATGGAATCCTTTTTTGCCACTGGTGCAAAGTGTTAGAATAATCAATCCATAGTTTACCCATTTAGACATTAATTTAATTATTTCTGTCTTATTAGCCTAGTTCATGTGTCCCACCTTGTGCAAGTTGTATTTTACCTATCCATAGTGGTCAAACTTGCCTCATTTGACTCATGTAGCGCATGGGAAAGCCTAAGGAATCAAATCTGCTTTATTCTTGGCCTCCTAGGCGCCCTTCTACTTTTCTGCTTTATTGCCTGCTTTTTCAGTGTTTTAAGGCAAAAGGAAAAGCTAGACTAGGTGAGGTTGACTAGTTTTTTGTCCTACACAACCTCCTCTCTTTTCTCCATGCAAAAGCATGTATGAGCTACCATTCCACCACTCTTTAGCTTTCCTAAGCCTTTTTGCCAATTTGTGAGCTCCATGACAGATTTGGGATCAGCTTTTTACACCTATGGGGGATTTGCTTATTTTTGGTAAGCCTGCTTTATGATAGATTCGAATTGCTCCTCATGCATTCGAATCCCTAATGTATGTTATTTATTGAGTAACCTATGTTATTATAGGGTTGGATATTGTACACTGATTTAATACAGTTTAGTGTTCAGCTCCAATTTTCAGTCTCTTTGTGAGTGATTTTGCATGATCAATTGTTAATTGTTGTGAGTAAAATTAATCTATCACCTGGTTCAATTTCCACATGGTATCAGAGCCATTGTAGGTTGTTTCTCTCTTTCAAAAATTGTTTTGCTGGTTCGACATCAGACTGGGAGCCTTCTACTGACAGCCGGGACAGATTTTCTAAGCTATGGATCAATCACAGAAAACTATCTTGACTCCTTTCAATTTCTTTGAATGGAAAGCAGAGATGGAGATACTGTTGAGAGCGAAAGGCCTCTACAGGGTGACTATGGAAACAAAAGCAGAGCCCAATGCAGCTGCAGAGAAGATAAAATGGCACAACAGGAGGGATGAGGCTTATGGCCTCCTATGTCTGAGTATTTCCAGAGACCTCCTTTTCCATCTCGATGGATTGACATCACTGAATGAAGTATGGGAGAAGCTTGCTGATATTTTTGGAAATAAAGATGAGATGAGGGGACATCAAATCGAAAATGAGCTGATTTCTCTGAGTCTAATGAGCTTTGAATCCCTGCAGCTATATTTCTCCAAGTTCAAAGCACTAGTTTTGCAGCTGAAATAGTGTGGTATTGAAAATAAATATGATCAGCTCGTATTGGCCATCCTATCAAAGTTGGGCCCTGATTATTCAGTGTTTGTTTCGACCTTCTATGCCACAAAACTGACAGCTCGAACCTGGAAGATGCCTAGCATTGCAGATTTCATGGAATCTCTCACACAAGAACAGGACAAGCTGGTGATGATAGGCACCATCAAACCATCCAAAGATCAAGTTTTGATTGCTGGAGATTCGAGGGTGGATTCAAAAATAAAAAATAAAGCTAAAAATCCACTTGAGCAAAAGAGAGACAAGAAACAGTCTCCGGAGGATCAACAAGGTCCCAAGAAGAACTACCAGAAGAAGAAAAACAAAGGTGAAATGAACAAGTGCGCATACTGCAATAAGGGAAATCACTCTGAAAGCTCTTGTATGAAAAAGCAGATAGACATGCTTACCCAACTCCTGGAGAAGAATGGGATCTCCCTTCCAGAAAGCTCAAAGAAGAGAGAAGGAGGATCAAGTTCAGATGACAGAGAGAGAGTTCATGCTCTAGTTGCTAGCACATCAAGCTCACCCAGTTTTATCATTGATTTTGGAGCTTCAAGACACATGGTTTTGACTAAGGAGGCCTTCTCCTCACTGGACATGTCGAAAGGACCATCTATTGTACTGGGAGATGACTCTCTCACTGAAAGTAAAGGAAAAGGAAGGATAGATCTTGATCATGGTCAGTTCAGCAATGTGATGTATGTGCTTGGTCTCACCTCCAACCTCCTGTCAGTGTACCAGATGACCCACACTGGGTCTCCTAAGAAGGTCATATTCTCCCCCGATGAAGTTGAGATCACAGAGATTTCAACTGGTAGAGTCATTGCAAAAGGAGTTGCAAGTCATGCTCAAAAGGTATACATGTTCTCACACTTCCTACCTTACTCAAACCCCTCTGCTCTTCTCATTCATGCTAATGAAGCCATCAA
>LPNX011030166.1:281257-292980 GCA_001517045.1 Pseudotsuga menziesii | reverse complement strand
GAGTATGTTGCTGCTACAGAGGCTAGTAAGGAGATGATTTGGTTGCAAAGGTTCATGGAAGAATTGGGTAAGAAACAGGAGAATAGTAGGCTGTACAGTGACAGCTAGAGTTCCATTCATCTTGCAAAGAACTCAGTCTTTCATTCAAGGACTAAACATATAGAACTCAAATACCACTTCATAAGATCTGTTCTAGATGAAGAACTGTTAAAACTGGAAAAGATTCACACTAGCCAGAATCCTGTAGACATGTTGACAAAGGGAGTAACCAGAGAGAAACTGAGTTCCTGCTTGATTTTTGTTGGCCTTAAAGCATGAAGGTGAAAAGAAGAAATTTTCCAAGTCCAAGGTCCAACAAGTGCAGCAGCAGTAGAGTTGTTGTGATTAGTCACCATGAAGGCACATGAAAAAAATGTAATGGAGTGGTTTGCATGTAAATGGGCATATGGCTGTAAGACCTGGTAAGGCATGCATACCCCTGGTAACTCACCGGTAAAGTCGGGAGATAGACCTAGGTGATAGGGGGTGTATGTAAGATTCCTCGGTAAATACTTGAGGGGAGTTGGTGATTACTCCAAGTCAAGTTTAAAGGGGGGATTGTTAGGGTTAACCTTGACTTGAGATCGAGTCAAAGGTGGTTAGGTCTAGCACATGGTTTGGGAACATGGTTTGTTGTAGCCCATGGTATTGTCCCATGGTATCGCATGTGTTAACCTTGACTCGAGATTGAGCCAAAGGTGGTTAGGTCTAGCACATGGTTTGGGCACATGGTTTGTTGTAGCCCATGGCATTATTCCATGGTATTGCATGTGATTAAGCCTTTATAAGGATTGAGGAGGCTCCATTGTAATTGTACTGGATGTGGGCATTGTATTGTGCTGGAAGAGAGACTGTGAGAGCGTGAAGAGGAAGTGCAACAATTTTGCTGCAGGGTGTATCCCTTCATCTTTCTAGACTACAATAAAAGGACTAGAAAATTTCTTTGTGGATGTAGCCCATCGTTTGGGTGAACCACATTATATCTATGTCTCTCTGTACTGTTTTAATTTGTTTTGCATCTTGTTTATAAATTTAACTGTATATCTGTTATTGCTCTGCGGTCCTGTTTTCTAACACAATTGTGAAGGTCTTATCATTAAAATTGTCATTTCTTTGATATATGGGCATAATGAATTACATATTTTATAATTTTCTTCATTCCCTTATGAAAATGATTCCATGATCGAAATTTTTTTCTTCGCACACAATACCATAAAATGGATTTCTTTACAATAGCAAATATTTTTTCATTCTATCTATTCCATTTGATTGTTTCAAATGGAAATAGATAGGGAATATTGAAAATAATTGTTCATTTGTAATATTGATGAATAATAATGAAAAAAAAGATTTGTTTTGAAAAAATACTAGATTTGTTAAATTCGAAAAGTCCAGCTTGATCATGATCCGAACAAAGAAACAATTAAACAATTGAGCACTGCATAATGAGAATGAAATGCCCAACTAGAAATTGTGTGCAACTTATCCATATAGATAAAGGAATATCATGAAAATTATGGTTATCATGCATAACATATATGATCTTTGCAAAAGAATTAGTTCTCATACAATTGATAAGACGACCAGTACATATGCATATATGATCATAACATGGAATGAATCAATTAATCTGTCTCCTATTATTGATTGGGCGATCCAAATAAGATCGTGAGATCAACAGGGATGATTGAGGATTTCCTAAAATAGGAGGAAGTTTGATAAAATTTCCTTTTGTCTTTCCGTAGGGGATTGAATCATTACCCTATTTATTATCCATATTTTCTCCAAAATATTGAACTGTTCATATGTGAACAAAAATACTTCATAAAGAAGTTTATATTTACTAATTTTGTTAATTAAAACTGAGATATCTCATGGGAAAGATGGATGAGCAGTTCAAGGCATCGAATTGGAATTGCTATGTAGGATTCTTCTTACCGAGCGTTCGAATCCCTCTCTTTCCATATCATCACCTTAGTCGACCATTTTTTTTCCAATCTAATCAATCCCAATAGGATGATCTCCTAATTTCGGGATCAATCTATTTCTATTTGTGATATAGAAAATAGAACGAACATTGGTTTGTGGTATGGGAAAGGTAAAGACCATTTGAAGAAGCGATAAAATTATCGTGGATAACAACATTCTAATGTAACATACAGAAGGATTATAAAATGTCCCCTTTGAGGAGGGGAAAAAGAAGGGACAAGAACATAATTTTTAGATTCCCAGCAACCCAACCCCTCCTTTTCATTTCATTCTCAATTCAAGCTTGACAGGAATAATACTCTACGACTAGAAATTCATTAATATTCAAACTGATCCATTTACTATCTATTATTTGATTGATTAATCCTTTATATTGTAACGAATGAAAAGTCAAATGATTTGGAAATTTACCCCTCTGTAATATATCTATATTCTTCCTAATAATATTTCTCAATCTTTCATTTATTCATAACCTAGAATACTTTTTTTTGGAGTGGTGTATCGAAATTATACATGTCCATATATTAATTGACAAGTGAATTATTTGGTCATTCACATAGGTTTTTGATCCCTCCTGTTTGCCATTTAGCAACAATGATCGGTAATATTCTATTTACCGGTTCATATTAAGTAACCTTACATTCCACTTCGATCGTATATATCATCAATATCTATTTGCAATATGGGTTTCTAACTCAATGGTAGAGTACTCGACTTTTAAGTGCGACTAAGGTATTTCACACATTTGAATTAAGTAGAAAAGTCATCGATACCATCGGTAAATTTTAGAAGACTATGACTGATCCTTGAAGTATAATGAATGGAAAAAACATCATGTTGTTCCAACATATGATATTTTTGATACCTGATATTCTTTTTAGGATACCTGTTTGTATTCGATCAAGACCGGATCTGATTTAAGGAATCAAATGGGTGGGAAATGTCTATTATATACATAGATGGATGTATAATATGCTCATCCTTTTGGATAAAATGTGATAATTGTTAATAGGATCGAATCAATTCAAGGTTAAGTCAAATGAGTAAATGGAGAAATATATATGACTCGAATCTTAAGTAGATGCAGAAGACTGAGCTTCTGTTCATTGTTCTAATTAAACGAGCAAGGAATTCCCTTTATGAATAAGAATTTAAGATCATTTTAGTACCCAATATTGAGAGTTTTTTCCTGAGTAGATAAGGGATTTATACACTCATAATGAGTCCTAAGTACTCGATTAGATATGTGTAAGATAAATAGTGTACTGACCAGGTTGATTTATTCCATGATTTAGCGGAGCGATTAGTTGCCAGAATAAAAGATTTTCATTCTTCCTCATGACGATTGAGATCCTTGGGTGGTAAATCTGTTAAATAGAATATAGAATCTAGATATCCGGATATATCTCTTTTTTTATCTTGTCCCGACTACATCGCACCATGTATTATCTCAAAAATTAATAGGTTATTCTCATGAACGAGGGCCATAGCTAATGTGTGAAAATGAATGATTTCCATAGAAATGGAAAGGAAGATAGCTCTTGGATATAATTATTTTTATATCCACTCTTTTTTCAAGAAGATCTTTACACAATTTATCATGATCATTATTTGGATGGATCAAGTTCCTATGAACCGATGGAACATGTAAGTTCCAATGATCAATTCAGTTTCATAACTGTAAAATGAGTGATTGGTTGATACGTAAACATAATCATTCAATTTTTTTATTCATGAATCGAGATCCAAATCCATTAGTTGTTTGCAACAAGAGTTCATATTCTTAATTGGTAGTAGAAGGACTGACATTGGTCCTCGATGTTCCGTTCTATATAAGGTTAAAATATTATTTGGAAGGGATGAATGAGTGGAAGAGTTTCCAGTCGATCCATTCAATATTTCCCTTCTTAGAAGATAAATTATTGCATTCAAATTATATGTCAGATACACGAATACCTTATTCTATTCATCTGGAAATTTTGGTTTGAACCTTTGTTCGTTGGATCTGAGATGCTCCCTCCTTGCACCCATTACGATATGTTCTCTATGAATATCGAAATAGTCTAGAGAATTTACAAAGATAACTTATTGTCACACCAAGAGTGAATATAATATTCTTCATGTTCCCGTGGAACCATTATGTCTATGAATGTGAATTCATTTTAGTTACCATTATTAAACGACCCTCTCATTCATGATCATTGTCTCATGGATCTTCCCTTGAGTGAACTCATTTTCATCGAAAGATTAAATATAATCTCATACTTTCTCATTGAAATTCACTGAAAAGGATCTGGTCAATGAAGGATCCTAACATTCACTATGTTAGATATGGAGAAATATCTATTATAGCTATAAATACTACTCATCTCCTAGTGAAAAAATGTAGATATCATATTCCAATTTTTCGACAATGTTATTTCCATCTTTGGTTTGAATCATATAGCATATGTTCTCATCAATTATCCAAGGAGGTTCCATAAGAAGTCCTAAAATTGGTAAGTACTACTTCCCATATTTCCATTTGAGGTTCCCATTCTTTGAAGATGACAAACAAAACCAAGCATTATTAAAACCTTAAAGGTGTAGATAATTTCAGAGCATGTAAGTACAAAATCATGCTTATTCTTGAAGAGAATGACTTAAAAGGACACATAAAAGAAGAGGTCAAGGATACCGAGGGAGATGAAACAAAGAACAATCACAATAAGGACATGATCAAAGAAAAAAGGATCATATATGACTCCATCAAGGATCATTTGATCCCTCAAGTATCATCAATGAACACTCCAAAATAGATGTTCGATGCTTTTACAAGTTTATTTGAAGGAATAAGATTAATAGAAGAATGAACTTGAGAAATCAACTCAAGGGAGTGAAGAATTAAAAGGGAGAAACCATGTAGTCATACTTCACAAGATTATATCAAATCAAAGAAGAATTGGAGGCTATCAATGACATGGTGGAGGAAGAAGAAGTTGTGATGACCACCTTAAATGGTCTCCTAGGTGATTGGGAATCTTTCATTAGAGGTATATGTGCTAGGAGAACTATTACCAAGTTCAATAGACTTTGGGAAGAGTGTGTGTGGGAAGAAGGAAGGATAACCAATAGAGAAAAGAAGTTAAATGATGATGAAGATCAAGCCTTAGCAGCCCATTCAAAGAAAGGTATGTGATCATTCTACTTGAAGAAATCAAAGTTTCAAAGGAACTCAAGACATAAAAAGAGACTACTCATCCTTTGAATGCTTCACATGCCACAAGATGGTACATATTGCAAGAAATTTTCCACTCAAAGCAGAACAACTCTATAATAATTTCCATGATCATGGGGCTAAAGAAAATGAACATGTTAAAGAAAGGAATAGTGAATATGAAGATTTTATTGAAGAATATGTTTTTATATAAACTCTTACTGAATCAGACTCACATGGAAGTGACACCTGGATATTAGATAGTGGAGCTTCCAGACATATGATAAGATATATAAACTCCTTTCAATGCCTTGTCTAGAGAAAATCACCCTACAAAGTAAATATTGGATATGACTACCAATATCCCATCAAAGGAGTGGGATATGCCTCTTACATGTTGAACTTAGGAAAGTCTATGAAGATGAAGGAAGTCCTATATGTTCCATGATTAAAGAAGAATCTACTTTCTATATTAGCTCTAGATAAGAAGCTCTTCAGAGTTGATTTTGTAGATGGTGAAGTACTTATGTGGACAAAGGGAAAGAGAATAGATGATGCCATTGTGATTGGTGTAGGAGAAGGAGTACTTTACAAGTTAAAAGAACATACAAAATTATCCCTCACAACAAGTACAATCAACCCATGTGAATTATGGCACAGAAGACTTGCTCATGTGAACTACAAATAACTACCAATTATGAGAAAGGTTTTTATAGGTTTACCATAAATTCAAGTCAATCATGAAGGAGTTTGTAGAGGATTTTTTCAAGGGAAGAACACCAAAAACCCATTTTCAATCAACAATTGTAAAGCAAAAGGAATATTGGATATTGTTCATTCAGATGTATGCGGTCCAATGTCAACCACTTCACTAAGAAGGTATGTGTATTATGTTTCTTTTATAGACGATTACTCCCACAAGGCTTGGATTTACTTCTTGAAAGTGAAAGAGAAAGTATTTTAAAGATTCAAATAATTGAAGGCTCTTATAGAAAATTTCTCTAAAAATGAGATCAAGACCTTGAGATCCGGCAATGGAGGAGAATTCACTTCCAATGAATCCAACTATTAATGCAAGGAAGCTGGGATTAAGAGGGAGATCACCATACCCTATAATCCTAAACATAACGGAGTATCAGAAAGAAATAATAGAACAATTATGGATGCTATGAAATCCAAGATTGATGACCAAGACTTACCCATGCACCTATGGGTTGAAGCAGTTAGAACTGCAGTACATGTTCAGAACATAATTGCTCATAGTGCTCTTAGGAACAAAACTCCAGAAGAGATGTTTACCAAGGAGAATCTTGAAGTTAGACACCTAGATAATTTTGGTTTTCCTATGTTTGTAAGTATTCCCAAGGATAAAAGAACAAAATTGGACCCTTCCAGAAACAAGGTAATATTTGTTGGATACAGTGATCAATTGAAAGCTTATAGAGTATACATTCCTGGTCATCTCCAGATCAAGATCAAAAGAGATGTTATATTTGATGAAGAATTAGGGTAATTTTGAGGTCTAAAATGGGCCACATAAGGGAAATAATAAATAAGAGTTATAATAATAAAATAAAAGTTCTAAATTTTGGAGGAGAAAAAGAAAAACTATTTTTTCTTATTGTATTTTTGACATATATCCTTAATGGTTCATTGAAATTTTGAGTTTGAGGACTCATTGGATGTAAAATGTAATTCCGCATCCAATCCATTCCCACACCGCATACTTATGAGGTACCCACAACACCCAAGAATGGAAATTTAAATCAAAAAATGTATTTTAATATTAAAATATGTTTTTTATTGAAATTTTCATTCGCGAGTGTCGTGGGTACCTCATAAGTATGCAGTGTGGGCATGGGTTGGATGCAGAATTAAATTATGCATTTATTGATTACCCAAACTTGAAATTTGGGTGAAGCGATAAGGAGATATGTCAAATATACGATAATAAAAAGTAGTTTTTTCTTTTTCCCTCCATTTTTTTTTACAAATTTTACTCCCATAGTTGACATCATCATCTTGAATCCTATTGGTTCTTATAAAGTGAATTTTAATGGTAAAATTTTCCTTAGGAGGCCCATTTTATACCTCAAAATTTATCTAATGATGCAACTTTCAATAAATCTAGAAAGAACCATACCGATGAAGATCAAGAACAAGAACATGAAGCTCCTAGAATTGAAGAAACCTGCAGAATGCTAGTTATAAAATTGTTCTACCATTATATAACCAAGCAATGAGTCCAAATTATTATGCAATGAAAGATGAATGAAGATACACATTGAACAAATCAAATCTCACAAGAAACAGATGAGTATAGCTCAAATAATTATAGTATCACGTTCATTAAAGAATTCGGTGTTACAATAGTGTTACATAAGGAGGAATTCAAATCATTAGGGATGAATTCGAATCCACAAAATGACTCTATATGTATCTGAATGCATGGATAACTAAATATGTCAAAATCATTATCAATGTCCAACGCTCTAACTCCAGATGTCTAATCCAGTAAAACAATCAGTTATAATCAGTCTAACCGATATAACTACAAATGGTAGGTGAGAAAAGGTGCCTTCCCACATGCATCCATGCATAATTAGTGATAAATGAATTTAAAGTGAACAAACTAAATGTAACTGAAGAATAACTAGGCTTAAATAGTTACCAACTCACAACTATTGAAGGAGGTTGGTGCCGGGACTCCCATTGGATCCTAACATTTATGGATTGGTCTAGGAGGCGTCTAAACTGATGCCTACAAGTGTAGCCAGTCTCAGTTAGCCTTTATCAGTGTTTCCCACACTCCAGTTAATAATTCCTCTATTCCTCAGTTAATCATGCAGGTATTCCTCTTCTTCTGAGTCTGAATCTGAATCTAAAATGTTAGACAACAAATCTATATCTGCAATAGGGAGACGAGGAGTTTTGATACCTTCATCTGCTTCGAATAGAAGCTGTGGTAGCATTAAATATGAGTATGGCATGAAGTGAGAGAAATCATATGCCTTGGAGGCATGATTTGCAACCCATTTTTCTATAATCTTCCTAGCTGATATTTGTTTGACCTCTACTGAGTCAATGCCAAAAAACACTTGCTTTGGTGAGCCAATGTGAGTGATATGGTATACAGACAATGGATTAGCTATAAGAGAGGGCACATAGAGAACATTTTTGAACTCACCATGCTGTAATTTTATGGAACCTCTGCCTTCTTCTATAATTTGGGAGTCATCACCCATATGAATAGTAGGCCCTCCTATGAGGCTAAGGGTGGAGAAGAAATCCTTGGAGGAAACCATGTGGTTGGATTCTCTAGAATCAATCAAATAGGCTGTTGATTGAGAGAGGCAATATTTCAAGGCATGCCACCTTTCATGATCACCTATCGATTTTCCATCATCATACTTCTTGTGTCTTTGTGGAAGATATATGTTATTCTACTTGAGGAGAGTTGATAGTTGGCGATCTTCTTTTTCATACACTATTATTTAAGGTGAGGACCCCTCATACAATAGGGACACATCTTCTTCTTCTTCTTCTTCTTAGAGCCCAAAGCTCCTTCATAATTTTTCTGATTTTGTTTAGTATTTGAATCAGCTTCTTTAGGCTCCTTCCCCTTAGATCTCCCTTATCTTTCTCTTTGGTAGAGTCTGTCACTAGGAGAGATTTATCTTTGGAAGTCTTGATGACTCCCATGTGGATCAACTTCTCTTGCTCCTTTATTAAGGATTAGAAAAAGGAATCAAGTGAGGGAATCTTCCAATTTGGAATGGAAGCTCTTCTGGAATGGAAGATTGAGACAAATACATAATACTCAAAACCTAGTTTACTAAGTATGGAGTGCACATTTAGCTCATCCTTTTTCCTATTATGCATGGTCTGCATTGGAGTGCAAGAAACTTGAATTTAGTAAAGAATTGTTGTATGGTTTCTAAATTGTTGGGATGTCAGGCTACTAACCGATTCTCTAGAATGTGTCCCTGAATCTCATATTTCTTACCAAATAGATGTTCAATATTATCCCAAACTTCCCTGTGATTCCTCAAAGCTTCAAGGTGGAACAAGAGATCTTGGGATATGTGAGTACATATGTAACCAAAAGATTCATCTAAGCAGTTCATAAACTTTTTTCTCTCGGCTAGATGATGGGGCTCAACCTCCCTTCCAAGTATTATCCTAAAGTATCCTTGCTTGTGCAAGGATAGCTACATATATTCCCTTCAATCAACATAATTGGAGGGTGTTAGGATTCGAGGTGTAGAAGCTAGAGAATCCATAATTCTCTTGTTGGGACAAACATTATCTTCACACATGCTACGTAGAACCTACATAAATTTCACTGCAAAAACTAAAACATTCTAACAATGTTAGAATCATGCCTTCCCTCTCAACATGTACAATTTATTTGGATCCATCACACCCGTAGAGACTTCTCTAGACTAGTCAAGAGTTAGAAATTTAAAGATTGCAGTAATTATGTGGAAACCCAACTTCTTCTGGTGTACAATGGAGAGAAAAAAGACATGAAGCTTGCTTGAAATAGATCTGATACCATGTTAAAATAGTTGTGCCCTTAGATCATTAAGAAATGAGTACAAATTATTATGCAGTGAAAGAGGAATGAAGATACACACTGAACACATCAAATCTCATAGGAACCAAATGAGTATATCTTAGATAATTGCAATATCATGTTCAGTAACGAATACAGTGTTACAATAGTGTTACCTAAGGAGGAATTTGAATCATTAGGGATGAATTCGAATCCACCAACTGAATCTAAGTGTATTTAACTACATGGCTAACTAAAGATGTCTAAATCACTATCAAACTCCAACAGTCTAACTCCATATGTCTAATCCAGTGAAAGAATCAATTATAATCAGTCTAACCAGTCTAACTGCAAGTGGTAGGTGAGAAAAGGAGCTTTCCCACATGCAACCATGCATAATTGGAACTAATTAAATGGAAAGTGAACTAATTGAAGAATAACTAAGCTTAACTAGTTATCAACTCACAAAAACTGAAGGAGGTTGGTTCCAAGACTCCCAATGGCTCCTAAACTGTAGGGATTGGTCTAGGAGGCACCTAAATTGATGCATGCAAGTGCAGTCACTATCAATTATCCTCTATCAGTGTTCCCCACACTCTAGTAACTGGTACATGTGTCTCCATTAGGAAAAGTGGACCCAATCGTACTAGTGGACCCAATAATAATAAAATGACTCCTAAGTTAGGTTAAAATAATCTAATAAACTGTTTGTTTAAGGGAGGATTATAAATCCTAACAGTTAGTCCATAATGTTGAAGCATAACAGATATCAGAATACCATGATATGGTAGAGCCTCAAAGTCCTATGGAGATACCTCTGAAGATGATCTCATAGAAAGAAGACCATCTTAGGTTCATGATGTTATTCAAGGTGCAGAAAAATATGGAGCAACAGAAGGAAGCAAGAGACCAAGGACCCAATTTAGCTATGTGGCCTTGATGTGTAATTGTGTTGATGCAGAACCTACATGTTTTGAAGAGGCTAAAAAGAACAAGGAATGGATGGATGCATATGCTTGAAGAATTCCAATTGATCATAAAGAATGATGTTTGGGATGCAATACCAAGAATAAGAGAGAATTTAGTTGTTTCTTCAAAATGGATATTCAATACAAAACACTCAGAATATGAAATTATTGAGAAGTAAAAGGCAATATTTGTAGCTCGAGGATTCTCACAGAAAGAAGGAATTGATTACGAAGAAACGCTTGCACCAGTAGCAAGATATACCTCAATAAGAATTGTTCTTTCCTTGGAAACCAAGATGAAATGGAGGCTACACCAAATGGATGTAAATACGACATTTCTAAATGGTGTGATAGAAGAAGAAGTATACATTGTTAGTTTTTCAAAAATTAAGCTAGCATTATGATCTTAGGATCTTTTCACTGAGAGAATAACAAGCACAGCAATAAACATAAGCACATCACAAGAGACAAGAGACACAAAGAGTTTTCCTCGGGGAAACCATAAAGGAGAAAACCCCACAACTTCCTTAGAGATAAAATCAGCACCAAAATAGTAAGAGATCTCCCAACAGCAGTGGCCTTCTTGTCCCAGTATATTTCCTCCTCCACAAGTGCGCCTCACTTAAGAGAGTGAATGATGTGTTGTACAAGTGATAAATAGAGAGACTCTCACTCTCTATTTATATTCTTCCGTTCACTTGAATTGCACTTTCACACGTAGGCTCAACTTACAATTACTTACTCGAGCCTACACCTTAATTAGTGTATAATAACTCAAGTGCCCCGAAACTGTGGGGACTTCAACAATGACTTGACATGACTTGTTTACATTATTAATCCTCCCAATTGAAACATCAGGGCATGACAACATGACTCAAATACATAATAGAAACACCCCAGAATAAACATTGGGTTACAATATATAAGATACATAGAAGAATACATTCCGAAGTTACATATACATCAACATTCC
>LPNX011030166.1:231685-277570 GCA_001517045.1 Pseudotsuga menziesii | reverse complement strand
CATATTCCTCATTGCTTGAGGTATCTTCTTTGAGAGCTTGATCTTCATTTGCTTCCATCTTCTCTTCTCTTCTTATGAGTCGAGCTTCTTCTTCTTCCTAGATTCTGCTAAAAGTAATCACTTCCTTCTGAAGCACATTCCTTGAATGAATGAATTCCATGATCCTAGGAGGCCATTCAAGGTGGCCATCACCACTTCTGCATTCTTCACTTTTGCTTCAAGTTGTTCTTGATTTGAGAGACTCTTATGAGTGCATGGTCTCTACATTCTATATCTTCACATTCTTCAAGTGGTTTCTTTAGGTCATATTCTGATTTTTGTTCTTCCCTTCAAATAGCTTGAAATTCTGGAAGACCTTCAACATCTTTTCTTGCAATAGGTAGTGCTCTGTAATGCACATGTGCAAGTATTCTATGCCAAAGCTCATTTGGTTCTACTGTATCATGGATCAAGGCTTGTTCTGGATGACCCTTCAATTTGTACAAGCCTCCTTCTTGTTCTCTAATCACTACCGCATCATCGATAGTATTTCCTTTTGGCCACATGATGACTTGACCATCTATGAATGCAACCCGCATTCCTTTTGCATCCAATGATGAAATGGAGAGAAGGTTATTCTTGAGTCCTGGAACAAACAATACTTCTTTCATTGTTAGAGACTTACCAGAGTCTAGCTTGTATCAAGATTCCCCACTACCTTTTATTGGATATTGGTAGTCATCTCCTAGTTTCACCTTGTGAGGTGATTCATGTTTTGACAGTCTTACAAAGGATTCCTTGAGTCCCGTCGTATGTTTGGAAGCTCCACTGTCTATAAGTCAATCATCACTTCCATGAGTAATGTTACTTGTGAGAGCTGATATCAGAACATATTCATCCTCGCTTGAAGAATCTTCACTTTCATATCTGGATCTCTTTTTGGATGGTTCATCATCCTCTGCAGCATGAGCATGATGTCTTCTTTGGCCTTGACCAAGTTCTTTTTGTGAAAGGCTTCTAACCTCGTCTCCCTCTGAAACTGGAACCTCTATACTCATGTAGGTGTCCAATCCATTTTCTTCAGAGAGATCATATACTTCCAAGCTTGGAAGTTGTCAACGTCCCCAAGCTTGTCACCAAGCTGATGTGATATATCATATTGAAATGAGAACCTCAAATGGAAATAGCAAAGGATTAGATCTTACCGATTTGAGGTGTCCGTCCTTGTCTCGGAGTTTGTTGATCTAGGGTTTGTCACAGAAACCCTAATTTTCAAAACTTGGAATATTTCAGATCTTATTGGATAAACAGATAGATCTCTTCAAATGGAGCTTTCCAATGTACTCCTTTTCTAAAAACAGTGGAGGGAAGCTCCCGGAACAGGAAGCCCTAGATTTCCAATTTCTTCTGCAAAAATTCCTGTAACTGTTTCTGTGATATATCCAAAATTACGTATCCTCTATGTCTGAAATTTCTCACTAAGGTAACCTCGGATGTTTCTGATCCAACACCGTAGGTTTCATCAGAATTGGTTTCACCATTTGGGATTTATGATCCTTTCCCAAGGTGACCTGTTACAGGACTTTTCAGAATAGCGAAGTTGTACGGAATGCCACGTGTCACTGGTTCATCTTCTGAGTCTGATCTTCAGACCACCAAAATTAAAGTCTTTTCCATTTCTATAACATGTTTAGAAATTCCATTTGGACCTCTGTAGCCAAAGATATTGCAATTCTCCCCAGGTGTCCTGTTTATGTATGATTTCTGGAAGAGGCTGGAACCCTAATTTTGAGAGATCTTATCTCCCATAATATAGCGAATCAGAGGCTGATTTTTGGATACAGTGTTCATCAGGATTTTATGTTCGGCCCCTGCAATTTTCAGATTCTGAGACTTCTCCAAACGTGGAATATAGCGAATGTACAAAAACTTATCAGTTTTAGCATTTAGGGTTTTTCCTAGCTTAAGGTCAAACTAGGGTTTGACTTTCCCAGAGTTTCACCCAACCAAATTTCTTGATCCAGGTCTCTAAAATTTGGTTTTGATGAGAATAACAATCCTATGTAGGTCTCACTCAAAAATTCCTCTTCTGTAGAAAGCCCTAATTTCCGCATCGAAGACTGAAAATGCTCGGAATCAAATTTCGCTTCGATAGAAAGATGCACCCTTCAATGGAGAGTCATCCTAGCATACTTTTACTGAAAATATGTGGAGGAAGATCCACAAACTAGGAATCCCTAGTTCCCGCAGCTGTACAGTGTCTTCTTCTCAGGTTAGCTCTGATACCATGTTAGTTTTTCAACAATTAAGCTAGCATTATGATCTTAGGATCTTTTCACTGAGAGAATAACAAGCACAACAATAAACATAAGCACATCACAAGAGACAAGAGACACAAAGAGTTTTCCTCGAAACCATAAAGGAGAAAACCCCACAACTTCCTTAGAGATAAAATCAACACCAAAATAGTAAGAGATCTCCCAATAGCAGTGGCCTTCTTGTCCCAGTATATTTCCTCCTCCACAAGTGCGCTTCACTTAAGAGAGTGAATGATGTGTTGTACAAGTGATAAATAGAGAGACTCTCACTCTCTATTTATATTCTTCCGTTCACTTGAATTGCACTTTCACACGTAGGCTCAACTTACAATTACTTACTCGAGCCTACACCTTAATTAGTGTATAATAACTCAAGTGCCCCGAAACTGTGGGGACTTCAACAATGACTTGACATGACTTGTTTACATTATTAATCCTCCCGATCGAAACATCGGGGCATGACAACATGACTCAAATACATAATAGAAACACCCTGGAATAAACATCGGGTTACAATATATAAGATACATAGAAGAATACATTCTGAAGTTACATATACATCAACATACATTAAACAACCTCCAGGTTTTGAAACCATGATAGAAACTCACATATATGTAGATTGAAGAAAGCACTATATGGGTTAAAGTAAGAACTCGAAGCATGGTATAGAAGAATTGATAGAGTTATGATGATCTTGGGATTTACCAAGAGTAAAGAATATTCCAACCTATACTATAAGGTTGTCTATGAATGTCTCATGATTTTATTTCTATATGTTGATGATTTATTTTTGACAGGTGAAGAGAAGCTTATTGATGAATGTAAGAAGAGTCTTGTAGCATAATTCAAAATGAAATATCTTGGCACGATGCACTATTTTCTCGGTCTTGAAGTATGGAAGTTCCCAGATGATATTTTCCTAAACCAAGGAAAATATGTTTTTGAAGTAATAAAGACATTTGAGATGCTAGATTGCAAAGCTATGAAAACTAAGATGGTGACCGAATTCAATCTATTGACTGATGATTCCTGAGATACGGTTGATGTTACATTATACTGATAGATTATTGGTGGTATGATATATTTGGCAAAAACTTGACTATATATATGCTTTGATATAAACACACTGAGTAATTATATGGTGGATTCATGATATGTTCACTTAGTTGGAACAAAACATGTGATGAGGTGCCTTAAGAGTACACTAGATTGTATCCTCGATTATGTAGCGGATGGTGAGATCAGACTTCATGGTTAGACATATTCAGATTTGGTTGGGATCACTAATGACATAAAGGGTACCTCATGATGTTGTTTCAGTTTGGGATTAGGTGTGATCTCATGCCTAAATAGAAAGCAGACTGTGTTTCTCTCAATACAGCAGAAGTTAAATACATTGTCATATGTTCAGCCTGTAGTGAAGCAGTTTGACTTTGCAAATTTTTGACAGGATTGTTCAATATAGAGATGGATGTGACTGATATCTACTGGGATAATCAGAGTTGCATCAAGCTAACAAAGAACCCTATATTTAATGACAAGTCCAAACACATAGAGATAAATTTCCATTATATTTGAGAGATGGTGCAAAAGGGAGTTGTACAACTCTGATATGTTCCTACCGAGGAAAAAGTGACCGATGTATTGACTAAGCCTATATCTCGTGTAAAGTTTGAATAATTTCGAGACAAGCTTGGTGTATTCCATAAGGACCTCCCTCAAAAGAGGGAATGCTGATGTGGATGTGGTAGTGGGGCATACTGCAATGGTGTGGCAACTTAGTATAGGATTGATATGCCATCTTGATAAGGTCTCGTTGATCCTATTGGGAAAAAGTATATCAGTACTTAAAATGTCTATTTGCATAGTATTATTTGGAATGAAATCGCTATTAAGTTAGGCAAGGAGTGTATGGTCTCCAGGTAGATCGGTATATTTGGATAGGATTGGTTGGTTGAAAAGGATTAGTAATCCAAAAAATTCTATTTCAGTCTACCAGAGTTCCCACTGTGATGTTTCTTCATATGGTTCCAACACTTTGTGCTGATGATGTGGTTGTGGTTCCAACACTCGGTGTCAATGATGGGGTTATGATTCCAAAACTTTTTGATGATGATGTTGATATGTTTGCAATCCCAACACTTTTTGCTAATGATTTTGATGTGGTCGTGGTCCCAACATTTTCTGCCGATGATGTTGATGTGGTTGTGGTCCTAACACTTTGTGTCGATGATGTTGATGTGTTTGTGGTCCCAACACTTTGTGATAATGATGTTGATGTGGTTGTGGTACTAGCAATTTTTGATGATGATATTGATGTGGTTGTGGTCCCAGAACTCTGTTTTAATGATGTTTATTTGGTTGTGGTCCCAACACTCCGTGTTGACGTTGTTGTGGTTGTATTAGCATTTTATGCGAATTATTATGATGGTGTTCCAACATTTCTATGTTGATGATATGGATTATGATCTAGCATTTATTTGTTGATGATGTTTCTTTTACAACTAACATGCTAATGATGTTGTTGTTGTTCCAATATCCATATACTGATGATGTTGCAGATGATGACGATTCCCTAGTAGTCACATACTGACGTTGTTGTAGATGATGATGATGTTCCAGTATTCACATATTGATGATGTTGCAAATGATGATGATGATTTCCTAGTATTCACACATTGATGATGTTGCAGATGATGATGATGTCCCATTATTCACATATTGATGAAGTTGCAGATGATTACGATGTTCCAGTATTCACATATTGATGATGTTGAATATGATGATGATGCCCCAGTATTCACATACTGATGATTTTACAGATGATGATGATGTTATATTCACATACTAATGATGTTGTAGATGATGATTATGTCCCAGTATTCACATTTTGTTGATGTTGCAGATGATGATGATGTCCCAATATTCACATACCGATGTTGTTGCAGATGATGATAATGTTCTGTGATGATGATGTTTCACGATGATGATTTTTTGTGATGATTATGTCGTAGATAATGATGATGATGTTCCATGATGATTATGTTCTAATATGAAGATGATGCTTATGATGATGTTCTTACAAAAATTCCTATGACATATAGATCCACCAGTTAGTTGTACAAAAATGGTTGTAGTTGTTGTTGTTGATGTAGAATACCTTCCTTATTAAGAGGGAGTGTTGAATAATGTAACTATAGAAGATATTCTAATTGTTATTTTTATAATATTTTTATTATCCCTCCTTTCTAGAAATGTTGGTCCTCCAATTAGGGATTTCATTGATGTAATTGGTCATGTGAAGTATTGAGGTAAAACCTTTGTTATCAGTCGGGTCAATAATACCCAATTTTTTTTTAAATGTATTTTTATGTCTCCTAGGTCAATTTGGCCCTATTGGAAAGGTTAATTCAGGCTTGTTGGTTTACTATACTTCAAAACTGATTTCTATGAATAGATGAGGTGCCACCCTCATTTAGACACACTCACAGTTGAAGCAAGTTTAGTATAGAGAGAAAGAGGAATCCGTCTGGAGGAGGAGAAGTAGTCTATCTTAGTATTGCGGTATTACATTGTACTTGGTTGGATTATATATAAAACAAGGTTATTGCGATCTTAATTCAGTGATATTCTTCTTATTGTGCATAAAAATTTTAAAAAAATCTAACAAATAGTATGATGGATAGGATGGGTTTTGGAGAAGAAGGAATGAATTCTTGTTGAGATGGGATGATATTAGGGTTAAGAAAAGAATGGAAATTGGGCAGTGTTTCAAATTGTGTTCCACAACAATGGCTACAAGGAAGGGTTGGTTAAGGGTGTTTGTCTCAAACAAGGATTCCTCATTGCAAAAACCACTCAATAATCTAGAATTAAACTTAAGAATACGTACCTCATTGGAGACTCAAATATGGAGTTGAACCATGTGTTTGGTAAAGAGTTCAACATACCATTGTACGTTTTTTCTTGGATATTAATGAAGTTGAAGTGAACATATTTATATCATTTATTCATTACCTCTTGTATTTTTATATATTCTCTCATAATTTCTAGGTTTGAGCATATTACAAGTGGTATTAGAGCTCTTTCTTGGGACAAAAGGGAAAAAAATTAAAACTAGGGTTTGTCTCTTTCAAATGCGTTATCTTGGAATTTTAACTACAATATTTTTGTTCTTTTTTTTGCATAATTTCAAGATCTAAAACTCTCAAGTCACAATAGAGACATATGTAGCTAAATTTTATCCAAAGTTTAATTTTTGGGTAGCAATGCTTTTGGATATATACTCTATGAAAGCTAAGCGATCTTTTCCTAGGGTTTGGCTCTTTCAAACGAGTCATGTTGACATTATCACTCCAATTTTTTCTTTGAATTTAGGGTCTAAAATTTGCAAGGAAAAAAAAGGAAATAGGTAAGTAACTTGTATCTAAATTTAAACTTGTAGTTCGGTATAATTTTGTATATAGACTCTATGTAATTTAGGCATTTTGAGTAGCCCAAAACCTAGCCTTAAATAGGTGTTTTGGGTAAAACTATTATACCTAAAGTTTTAAAAATCCAAAGTGAGCGCCACTAGTTGTATTGGAAAGAAGGTGCACCAGTATTTATGGTAATAACTTCATATTTGGACATTAAAAAATCGAACATGTGTCAATCCGTACAAATATTCCTTTCTAGGAAGGACAAAATGGACAAGTCTTGGGAAAAATAACCTAATTTTTTCTTGGAACATCATAATTCAATAAAACTAGTGGCATTGTAAAGTAGAAATATAAAACTACTGCAAAGAAAAATATATTCTCAAAAGTACGCAAATTTCAAAGTTACAAAAGCATCTAGACTATCTCCAAACTAGGGTTTAAAAGGACTTTCACTTATTTCTAAATTTTGGCCTCAAACCTAACCTAGAAAAGTAAGTTATTTTCCAATAATTCTAGAGATTTTTCTAGGGTTAAGAATTTCAATTTTTTTCAGAGACGTGTACCAATGTATTTAAATAACACATAGATCTATTATTTGGTATTTGGGAAGCATACATGGACAAAATACAAGGATACTTAAGACACTTTTTTTAGCACCCTTGTAACATATATTGGTACCCCTTTAAGTAGTGCCATAGGTGTAGGTATAACCATATTTAGATAAACTAATTGGCCATGTTGTTTCTATACTACACTAAGAAAATCACTCAAGAGATCACTCTCTAATACCTGGGTAATCAAGTAGTATGGCTAAGGGCACAATCTATCCTCCTTAGTTAGTTCCCTGGGATAATGGATCAAGTACTACTATTGTAACCCACACATATATTAAAGAACTATAGCAAATGTCACTCCCTCATATTCAATAACATATAAACATTACTCTTCCCTTACCATCCCATGGTACACAATCCTCTTCCTTATAGACCACCTTGCAATCTAATATCATGAAGCTTGATGTGCTAGATGAACAATAGGATAATATTCAAGCCAACAACCAATAAAATTATAACCAACTAGATGTTGGATCATAATTCTACACCAAAAGTTGGATTAGAATTTGGTAGGTATATATTAAATAATAGCTTGGATATCACCTCATGAAGAAATACCTTGGAATACACAATAAGGTGAGACATATCAATAAGAAACATCTCAGTCAAGACTATTTATCCATCGATAAAACCCTCTAGATCCCCACATTTATAAACCAATCTACATGGATAATAACACATGGAACCATTTTCCTAAGGTGGAATTGGACAAATTTGATGGTTTTAAATCATCAAGATGGGTCACTCGAATGGAACATTACTTCTCCCTTCATGGAATTACTAATGACATGATCAACATTAAGGTGAGGCTTTTGTATCTAGATACAAAAAAATCGAAATGGAGGGAATGGAATAAAAAATTGTATGGGAAACTCAACACTTTGAGTATATTTTTTAAATATCTTCATCCCGTTACAAGTGATATACTCACTATTTCAAGTGGCTTCCCTAGTTATTCTAAACAAACTTAGTCATATACATTATCTCATCCTTTGAGCAATCATCCATCCCTATAGAGAACTTAACATATTCTTTCTATAAGTAATGTTTCATTATTGGCCTTAAGGAGGAAATTAAAACATAATTCAAACTGCAACATCTCGCTACCTAGTTGGAGGCATCACACAAGTCTTTGGAAGTAGAGATAAATATCAATGCATAAACCAATAAACCCTCTTTCATTCCCCACTCATATTTCCCTACAAATTTCAAATCCTTAAGAATTATTCCTTATCGTCCCTTCAATTTACAAGGTTTGTCTCCATAAAAAAAGGTAGATCGATAAAGATGTGGAATCTAGTATAATTGTGTGGAAAAATATGCTCCAAATCATTGATGTAAAGAACACAATTATTTCAAATTGATATGACAACTAATAAATAGTTCTAAGATATCATTATCAAACTCCTCCCATGAACGAATAAGTGAACTCAAATTGCATCAAGAATAAACTCTCATCTATCTTGATGATGTATCTAATATTTTATCCCTACAAACCTTGAAATTTTTGGGTGACATCAAGTGTCCAAAGTGGTAGAATCCATAACTTTATTCACCAGTGATTGGATGAATAACTCCATTGTTATGTCCATTCAGTTCCCAACTATCAAATTATGATAGCTAATGGCGATATGATGAAATGTGTGGGGTGTTGTGAAAATGTGAAACTCCGGTTGGGTGATTGTCATCTCAAAACTTATATGTTGTCCATATACATGGGTGGTTGTGATGTAGTTTTACGAGTAGAAGGGATACACACATTGGGGCATGTTACCATGGACATCAAGTACTTATACTTGATATTTATTCAATACTCTCATACTCACAGGACTCAAAGGGATCCAAGCAATCTCCCATAAATCATAATTTCTCATCAAATGGTAAAATTATTGAAGAAATGAAACCATGGAATTATTGCTCACATCCATGCCATACAATCTCTGGATATTACCACACCTGAAATCTATTTCTTTTTAGATGGCTTCAGAAAAATATCATCAAGTATTTGAGACACCAAATGGTTTACCCTGATCTAGAGGAGACTTGATCATGATATTCCCTTGATTATGGGAATTCAAACACCAAATGTACAGTTGTATAGGCACCCATTATTTTTCACAAAATAATGAAATTAAAATATTATTTAGGAGCTACTAGAGGAAAGAGTCATTCATCCTATCCCTAGCCCATAGTCATCCCCAATGGTCATATCCTTTAAAGAAACAAGAAGATTGGAACATTTGTTTCGATGTTCATTCCCTAAATAATTTTACCATCAAAGACAAAATTTTCACCAATTTTCACCTTCATTAAGGATACCACCAAATCAAGATGAAAAAATAGATAATCCAAATACAAATTTCCAAATACATGGAGGCTATTCTTAGTTTTGGGTTACGTCCATTGGAATTTAATGCACCATCTACTTTTCAGAGCCTCATGAATAGAATTCTGAGGCCATACCTTCGTGATTTTGTGTTTTTTCTTCGGTGACATTTTGATTTATAGTAAAAATTGGGATGCCCATGTACAACATGTTCATATATCCTTGCAACTCCTCCACGACTATTAATTATTCATTAAATGTTCTGAGTGCTCTTTTATGATTTCATAGGTTGAATACTTGGGTCAAATTATTGACCAAGATGGGCTGAGCATGGACCCTGAGAAGATTGTAGTAATTCAAGAATGGCCTTGAGCTAATCCCATGAAGATATTATGTGGGTTTTTAGGCCTTATAGGATATTATATGAAGTTTGTGAAGAAATATGGTAAAATTTCATCCCCATTGACAACCTTGCTCAAGAAAAATGTCATTGCATGGAACAAAGGAGTAGAACAAACATTCTCAATTTTAAAAAATTTCATGTGCACCACATTGGTATTAGTTGTGTTTGATTTTACTAAGACTTTTGTATGGTGGTATTAGAATGCAATAACTCTAAAAAATGCTTGGGTTTAGTTCTAATGAAAGAAGGGGGACCCTTAGAATTCACAAGTAATCAGTTGTGTGACAAGAATTTTAGAAAGTCTACTCATGAGAAATAAATGATGGGAATCATACATGTAGTCGATAGATGGTGGCCACATATTATAGTGTGATGCTTCTAAATCAACATGAACCACCATAGCCTAAAGTATTTTTTTGGAGGAATGCTCGTCCTCCTTGGAGTACAACATAGATTGGTCACCAAAAATCTTGGCTATGATTATGATATCATCTAAAAAGAAAGAAAGATAATGTTGTGGCAACTTCATTGTCAAGAAAAAATGAGTAAGAGGGACCACTTTTTTCCTTATCCTCTATAGTACATGAATGGTTAAAGGAAGCACACCAAGAATGGTTAACCAATGTTTCTAGATCTCATCTTATCAAGTTCCTCCAGTGGGATCCCGACCCTACCCAAGTTTACACTTGGAAGCAACATACACTATGATAAAAGGTAATCTTTTATGGTACCTACCTCTTCTTTAAAACAAACAATATTAACATAGTTGCATTCATATCCTCTTGTAGGCAACTTGGGTTTTCAAAAATATTATATACACACTGGAAACTCCTTGTTTTGGAAATGCA
Organism: Pseudotsuga menziesii; assembly: GCA_001517045.1. NCBI lineage: Eukaryota > Viridiplantae > Streptophyta > Pinopsida > Pinales > Pinaceae > Pseudotsuga > Pseudotsuga menziesii. Next base: position 266,658 of record LPNX011030166.1, on the reverse strand, counting down.
TGAAAAAGAATACACTTACTTTTATAGTAGAATGTGACACTTTCCAAAGGAACAAGGGTGAGACAATAAAGACTCCTAGGGAATTACAACCATTTCCAATACCAACCACTATTTGGACTGAAATTTCCATGGATTTTATTTTTGGTATTTTGAAAGAAAGTAACAAATAATTAATCATGGTGGTGGTTCATAAACTTTCCAAATATACTCATTTTTTTTTTCTTTCTGAAACCTATTTACCTTAGCAACAATTTCCCAGTTTTTTTTAGACTAGATTTTTGAAATCCATGGCATGCCTACCTCTATTGTGTCATGTCATGATACCACATTCACCAGAAAAAAATACCAATAAATATTTAGACTCTAAGGAACCTAGTTGCAAATGAGAACGTCTTATCATGCTCAAACATACTTCCATGCTGAATCAATCAACAAGTTTCTTAAAACCTATTTGATATGTTTTGTATCTGAAAAGTAACATAAGTGGGAACAATGATTACCTTTGGAATAAGGGTGGTATTATATCACATATCATGATGCTACATAAATGACACCATATTAATTAGTTTATGGCTAATAACCATGCTTTGCGGTTTCTTATCTACTACGTAATCTCAAAGTACATGTAACTGATAATTTGATTCATAATTGTGATGTCACTCTTTACACACTTAAGAAAAATGTGGTAATGAATCAAAATTGGATGAAGAAACATGCATACTAGCACTACTTAGGGTGTTCAATTGTAGAAGAAAACTAGGAGTTCCTTTGGCTCCAGCCTTACAAGTAGACCTATCTCTAATTTAAAGGCCATTGTAATATTCCACCAAATTTTTATGGACTACATTAGATTTTTCAACACGTTGGTTAGGTGGCCTACAAATTAGTTCTCTCATCACACTCTAATATCCACTTAGTATTTCATGTCTCTTGTTTGAATAAGCTAATAGTTCAAAATTGTTAAGTTCAAACTTCATTTTGGATCCAACCAAAAGAAATTTTAGACAATCAAGAGCGTCCATTATGTTAACACACTATCCATGGAGTTTTGATTCATTGGGAGGATAACTCACCATAAGATTCTACTCAAGAACCTTCAACCATTTTCATTAGTTTCCTGATCTCCAGTCTTGAGGAAAATGTTTCTTTTGAAAGGGGGGACATGTTAGGGCGCTACCCTAACTCCCCTACTTTATCAATGTACAAGGAAATAAACCCCATTAGATATTTAGTGGGTAGTGAATTAATGTAAAAGGGCCCTAGGTGTTTATATTTTTTCCCTTGGAGTTTTCCCCCTTGAAGAGGCAAGTGAACATATATATCTACTATATCCATTATCTCTCATGTTTCTATCTTTGCATTGAATTTTTTAGTTTAATCATATTACATATCACCTTGCATTTTACCTCTATATAGAGGTAGCGAGATGTGTGTGTCTCATTGAAAAGGATTAGGATATTGAATTTTTTTATGGATTAGCTCTATAAGGGATAGAGTGATCTCCTATATATTGCTCAAGAATGAGAGGATACCTTGGTACAACTAAAGAAGAGGCATGATCACAACATGGAGGCACTTGAATAAAGGCTAAGAGAAGGATACATGAGGCCACTTGGTTGTGTATTGATGTTGTTGGTGATGCTAATATTCCTAAATTTCACTACGGTAAACAAAAATGTTGGGATATCAAGGTAAGGTGACGTTTATTGTTGAGCATGGATACATCTTACTTGAGATGTCCTTGATCCATATGTTCATTGGGATTTGTTAGAAAATGTTAGATATATAATGTTGATGAATAAAATGTTATCAGAAAGTCTATGAAAACCTTGTTTAGGTTACAAAATTCCCTTCTATATATATGGATTGAAAATGATTAGTATCTTTACATCCATTACAATAAAATATTACCTACCCATGCACAACTATGAAGAGTAGTGATCATTGTTGGTTCATATCGAAAAGAAAGTGTGTTAAAAATAATTCATGTACCAAATATTCACAACTAAGAAAAAAGAGTTGTAGGATGACAATAAACTACATGTAAGTCCAGTCGTGTATTTAAGGGTGGAACCATGTTAACTAGCTTGAATTCCAATCTCATCCCACAAAAGGTGACCATAACATAGTGTGCCATCCAACTAGTTATGGTGGTGGGGTTGTGTGAGATACAGTTGGAATAAAATATAGGGATCATTCTTTCAAATGTTGTGAGACTAATAAAATATATTTATCTAGACCAATAGTGAAATATATATAGCTTCTTTGGACACGATCACAAAAAGTGTTTGAAATATCAATGAAAATTTCCTGATAATATAGATCCATTAAATTGGTTGAGATATTGTTGTTTGAGTTGTTTTTGATCGAATTGAGTATAGATTATATAGAAAAGATGATACTACCAATGGAATATGAGAACAAAAGGTTGCTATTTCTAAACTCTTGGATTTGGTAATTAATTGCATGGAGGATTCAAACTTAAGTGCATAACTAGGTAGTGATGTAGTATTCCTAGAAAAGTGTGGTGCACGGTAAATAATAATGGGCAACAAATGGAAAATAATTTAATTGAATATATCCTTGTCAAAAATATTTTGTGTGTCAAGGGTTTTCAATATGACTAGTTTAGGTGAAAACATACTACAACAACTATTTTCTAAGAGGGCATTCAAGCGATTTGTTGTAGAAACTCCATGCCAAAAGTAATCAATGGAATTCTACTAAATGTCTCAACTAGACGATGATATAGGAATCAATGATTTGATCATAGTCTTATCACTTTAGTTTTTGAAATATATCGTACATCTCAGAAGGTGAAGAAGATGCAAGGAATGTTGATTAAATTGATTTGTGAGCATTGACTCAAAAGAATTCTATGTGCATTCACTTCTCTTTATCCTTTGTTTAAGATAGAACCCTAGGAACTACCTGGAATACTAGGGTGTCGATGGTGGATAGGATATACAAAGCAACTTAACAGAGATAACATTGTAAATTTAGGGTAGAAATAATAAGGATGGAGCCCCAACTGAGTCTAATGATGATTCTATTTTGGAATCTCAATCTCCCACAAACAAGATATTTATGAAGAAGGAAGTGTTGTGATGTATAATTATAGATTTGAATAATTGATTCCTAGATCAATCCATGAACCATGGAAGAGCACATGCAACTCTAACAACCTAACAGAAAGTATGAACGATTGTCGAATTAGAAAATCGGCAATAATATATTTTGTAGAAGATCCATGCTCTATTGGCCCAATCATATAATCATCATAGGTTGGATGGGAGGGACCAAAGTGCTCAAAATCTAAAATAGAGTGGCAGTTTCTGTATGGTTAGGGAGAAAAACGTAGACAATATCCATAAAAGCATAAAAAATAAGAGATTTCAACCCTAGGAATCCCCATGTTACTCCAATTTGATTTGCTGATTTGCAAGATCACGTTGTTGTCTTTTGACCCTGAGCAGTGATGAAGAAGAAGGATCTTTTCTAGGTCTTATAGTTTTGATAAAAAATGATAAGGTTCATAGAGCCTTCTGCAAAAGACCATGAACAATAGCAAGCAAATTCCAATACAATAGATAAAATATGCATACCTAAAACCCATATATGGATTTGGTTGGATTTTCAGTTGACCAAAGTGATTTTTATAGTTTTACAATAAGTACACATTAAAATTACTCTCAAAATAGATTAGAATAGATTAGGCTACACATAACTAGAAGCAACTAATTTAAACAACTCTTGACAAATTTCCTTGATGAATGAGCTCTCAAGAAGGATTGTCCAAGGGGAATTTGTTGGTTGTGAGGTGTTCATGTCCAAAGGTGTTCCCATGTTCTTTATGATATAGTTCGTTACTTTTTGTTTTAACTCCATTTATTACTTCTTTGTTTTAGTGATATGCGTGTTACACATGTAATATAAAGTGATAATAAAAAATAAAAGCATACTCTAAGCAGTCTATGATTTGGATTTCTTTTATGATAGTTTTCTTAACATTTTCCCTGAAATCCAGTAAAAAAATTAAAACAATTACTAGAAATGAAAATATAATTTGTCGAGATTCCACGACATAGGTGCAATGATTTTTTTTAACTATATAATGTTTATACTACTTGATAAATAAACATTCCATAGTAAATATATTTTTGTAAAAAATTGTTGTGATAAACTATTTCAATAGGATATCCACCATAGCTTACTATGATCAATTAATCCCCAAAATGAAATTTTAGATTACATTTAACCTAAATTAAATTTTATGATCTTTTATTTATGTTAAATTATGCCATTTTAAATATTTCTCTAATACACACATATATTACAGTGAAATATAATAGCTCTACAACACTTAGAAAAAAAAAAGGTTAGCTATAGAGAGGGGTATAATTATTAAAGCCTTGCTACTTTTATTTTTCTAGAAAAACAAAACAACAACAACATTAACTTAATATTCAAGCATAATCAAAGTTAAAGAGCCTTTACAATCACTTCGAGAGAAATTATTTCTCCATTCACCACTCAAATGTGTCACTCTAATATATAAAAACATTTTATAACTTCCTAATAATTCTGAAATATCATAAAAATAAAAATAAAAGTTTTTACATTCAATAAAATATATTATTCTATATAACTTCCATATACAACATTATTTTATAAAATTTAATTTTAAAATATAAAATAATTATAATAATTTAAAATTTATATTAAAATTTATTAAACCCATGTACACATTGGTAACCATTAATAATTTAGTATCCAGGTTATAAGCGCCGCATGGAATAGGAATAAAATCACTACAATTTATCCGCTCTCACTATTAATAACATGCTAATTACAATACTACAACTATTCTCATACTCCCACTAATAAATAAACGACTTCAACTGCCTTCAATGGCTTGAACAACTTCAACGACTTCAACTACCTTCAACGGCTTGAACAAATTCAACGACTTCAACGGCTTCAAGCGCTTCCCACATCGCAGAAATAGCTTCAACTGCCTTAGTGCATATTGTTTCTCCTCTCCTTATCCTTTCCTTAGCCTCAGACACTACTTTGTTGTGCTCTTCAAGCACCTTAGGAGGTGTGCTTGGTGTCTGCCTTACTTTTAACTCCTCGACCTACCTCCTCAGGCATGTAGCAATCCGAGATAGGCGTGCTACCTTTGCTGTCGTGTCTGCATCTTCTTGGTCTCCTTCTAAATAAAACTCTGCAACTTCTTCCTTGATGGATTCAACAAGTGTAAGCCTGATCTACTCGCGTACCTCGATTTCCTCCTCTTTTTCTCTAAGGAGGGCCTTGCATGGTTTCTCCTTCCTTTTCTCTTGGATGTGTATATCGATCGAGGCTTCCTATTGTACCAAATAGAATTCAGTTAACATGAGTTTAGAGAAGTCTATATTCAGGATCTCAAACTTGTGGAAAAATGCATCAAAATCAGACATCCCTGTCTCCATTACTCATGCCTATATTTCTACTTTTATCGGCGGCACCAACTCTGGTGTGACTAATAGGATACTAGGATCCACACCATAAGTTTCAGCCTCAACAGTGGCTTTGAATTTGTTGACAACCTCTATTAATTTATTGATGTGCTCAGCCAGTTCATCGGTTAGTCACAACATCTATTCCCAAAGTGCGGCATGAGCAACAGATTTAGCAAGCCCACGCTGTCGACACCATTGGCCCACTCCATTGGTACTAAGAGCTGGGGCTCAAGCAGCATGGATGGAAGCGTAACCATGTAGTTTTTTATTTCCAATCCCACCTTCTTACAGGTGTCTCGATCCTCAAATTGGAGCTTGACTATCTTTGGTAGTATGTCCATTAATAGGGGTACACCATTGGGGATCTTGGGTGTCACTAAGGTGGTGCGTGCTTTTTTTGGGATATTAACCTCTTGTGCATCGGCTCTCCTTTGGAGAATTTAATGTGGAAATATCTCCTATTCCACAGTACCAGTGTCTCAATGGGGTGGTGAGTCTGGATCATCTTCCTCCATTATGTCTTACTTAGGCATATTCGCAATGGCCTTAGCATTGCGCTTCTTCGAAAACTTGGGCCTAACTGACTTTAGAACATCCCTCAGTGGCACGACCGGCCATGGACCTACAACTAGTGGATTGACAGTTGGGTTTGGAATGGGTCATGATCCAGAGGCTGGAACATGGACCGAGCCAGCGACAAGAGTGGACTACAGGTTTCTTCTCACCATTTTCTCTGGTTCTTCTTGTGGTTGTTGTACTTCTTGTGCTTGATTTTCCTCTTCAATCAAACATGGCATGACGATAGTAATGTGTGACAACTTACTGGCACTGGAAATATCTATTAACATGTGTTTTGACTCTCTTTTCTTACAGGATTTGGCTCTATTAACTCTCATCTCTCGTTCTCTCATGTTCAATGGGTACAAGTAAACTAAAACTTGTCAACGAAGCTGGTATTTATAGGCACTCACACGTCCTACAATCATCATTTGATGGGATATTGAGGTCTTGTCAATCCCATGGGCTTCTGGTTTGACGTGTTCCTCATCAAATCAGCTACTCAAGTTCTGCATCATACATGTTAGGGTAGTTATGGTAGTTATGATGAGGATGGATGATGGAACCAAAAATAACGTCGACATTCTCCTCGTATCTCGTCAAATTAATGATGCTTAGCTATCATAACTACCTCAATATTTGCCGAATATTTGAAATTTAATGCTGGCAAGCCTATCATTCCTGCTTTTTACCGCGCTTTGCTTATTCCTGTCGCAACCTTGCAACAAACCAGTTTCCTTGTCTCTCCTCTCTCTCTCTCTCTCTCTCTCTCTCTCTCTCTCTCTCTCTTTTACTTTTTCGCGTGCGACACAATCTTAGCCAGGCATGTCACGACCATCATAGTAAGGTTTCAGGTGACTGTCATTTATGATTCCTGTGACATATGATCCATCTAGTTTTTGCAATTTTAATGCACCCATGTTAGTGATGTGCACTATCGAATATGGACCTAGACAATGCGTCTTTAACTTTACTCGATGTTTGAAAGAATTTATGTCGTACAGAAACACAAGTCCTCTGAATTTGAATGGCTTAATCCTTATATGGCAATCATGCCATGCTTTCTACCTCTGGTTCTCGACAGTCTGATGGAATCCTAGGACGAAATGTTCCTCTTCCATCTGAACAAGATGTGACAAACTTTGTTCAACAACATCCTCATAGGTCATTTTTCATTAGTGCCACAATCTGTAGGCTCGACACGATGTGCTCCATTGGAACAATAGCTTCCTGGACATACACCAATATGAATGGGGTGTTCCCTAATAATCACTTGCAAGTTGTGTGATACGCCCATGGCACATCTGAAACTTTATGATCTCAGTCATACTGACACACATTGTACACTTTGGTTAAGGAATTCTCTAGAATCTTATTGAAGGCTTCAACCGTTCCATTCACCTGAGGATGATAGGGTGTGGTATTCTTATGTTGGACCTGGAACTCTATAGTAAGCTCAACAATCATTTTGTTAAAAAAATGCATACCTTGTTCACTGAGTAGTATTTTTGGACAACCAAATTTGGTCACCACATTTTTAAATAAAAACTTTGCTGCGGTCATAGCAGTGAAATATTTAACAAGTGTGGCTTCAGCCCATCTGGTTAAGTAGTATGTTGCAGTGATAATTTAGCATGCACCAGTCGTATTTCCTAGTGGACTGATCGGTCCAACAAAATCAACAACCCAATTGTCGAATGCTTGAAGGGTTATCTATGGCACAAGTGGCATATATCACAGCGCAGATAGAAACTATTAGTATCCATATGTATGGTTGAACACAATATAGTCCTACTTGTAATATATTGTGCACAATTATATTTCTTGCATATTGTCCTCCTTTGACACTGTCATGTACTTCACTCATTGACCAAGGTCACTCATAGTTGAAAACACATCGACGCAGTATCTCATCCGCACCTAGCTTATACAAATGTCTCGGAATCAACATATAATCAGCAGCTCTAACAACCAAATGTTTCTTTTGGTTAGTGGATAATCCTTCAGGGGCATAACTTGTGCTAAGGAAATGGATGATAGCGTTGAACTCTGTATTCTAATCATCCATCATGTGGATCGTAAATAGTTGCGCGTTAGGCAATTTATCCGCCACAATAGTTGGTTCTTTTCCACTTTCAATCCTTGATAGATGATTTGGCCCAAAATTTAGTCGACCAGGTTTAACTATGACCTCAAAGTCAAATTATTGAAACAAGAGGAGCCATCGACAGATCTCCCCCCTCCCCAACACTGTCTTGTTGACTAGGTAATTTAAAGTTGAATGATCAGTGTACATTTTAAAGTGTCCACCCAACAAGTATTGTCAAAAATTATGAAGTGCATAGACCATGGTGAGGCCTTCTCTTTATGTTGTCATGTAATTATTTTCTATCATTGACAGTTTTCTGCTAGCGAAATAAATAGGGTGTTCAAGAACACCCTCACCTAGTTGCGTCAAGACTATGTCAAGTATGATAGAAGACCCGTCAACATGAACATGGAGCTTCTTCTTCCAGTTCAGAAAAACAAGTATTGGCACAATGGGAATCTTGTTTTTTTAACTTATCCAAGCTTTCCTTGAAGGGTACGATCCATAGAAACTTTGCATCTTTCTTCAACAATTTTTCCATAAGTGTAGTGATCCCTGCATATCCTATGATGAAATTCCTATAGTATCCTATGTGTCCTAACACTGATTTGAGTTGTGTGACCGATGTAAGTGGTGGTAAGTCAAGGATAAACACAAATTTTCTAGGTCGACCAAAATTTTATTGCGACACACAACATGAACTAACAACACACCAAATGGTGTGAAAAAAATAAATTTCTTGGAATTAAGCGCGATCTAATACTAGTGACAGCAGTCCAACATCATTTGCATGATTTCAATATGGTCTCTTACTAGACCAAACACAGTCCAATCATGAAAGTAGACCTCAAGAAATTTATGACTGTAATATTTAAAATAAGAAACTACTATTCTAGAAAAAAAAAGCAAGTGCATTACTGAGTCCAAAGGGCATTACTGTATATTGGTAGCATCCCCGTTCTGTGACACACAACATGACCCAATAGCACACCAAATGGTGCACAAAAAATACATTTCTTGGAATTAAGCGCGATATGATACCAGTGACAGCAGCCCAACATCATGCGTAGGATTTCAATATGGTCTCTTACTAGACCAAACACAGTCCAATCATGAAAGTAGACCTCAAGAAATTTATGACTGAAATTTTTAAAAGAAGAAACTATTATCATAGAAAAAAAAAAGCAGGTGCATTCTTGAGTCCAAAGGGAATTACCATATACTAGTAGCATCCCCATTTTGTGATGAAGGTCATTTTGTGGCAATCCTTGTTTGTGATTCTAACTTGATGGTAGCTAAAGAAGCCGTCGGTGAATGAATACGTCTCTTGTCCTCCGACTCTTTCCAATACTTCATCTGTAAATGGTGTCGGGAATGGATCATGTAAGAATGCATTGTTCAACTTCCTTAAGTCGACATAGATCCTAACTTCACCTATGGTTTTCTTGTCTTGGATCACTATTGGGCTGATCCACTCTGATTCCTCAACATGTTCAATGATTCATGCATTGATCATGTGATACAATTCAGCTTTTACCTTTTCTTTATATCTTGGATTCAACCTATAAGGTCGTTTCTTAATGGGATTAGCATCTGGTCTCAAGGGTATTTTCATTTCTCCCAAGTTGCTAACTATTCCCTTCATCTCTGAGAAATTGGTAGGAAATAGGTCCCGATACTCATGAAACAATTCTGTGATCTTTGTGATTGTCTCTTCATCCCAATAATCTCCTATATTAGCAAACTTTGGGTTCTCTTGTGACCCAATCTTTACTTTATTGATTTTCAGAGACTTGAGGAACTAGTCGCTTGAAATACCACTTCCTTCAACTATGCGTGTACCCTCTGATTCTGGTATGTTTATGTTAGTCAGATCATCATTTGGGTCTCCAGCTATATTATAGCAAGCCATCCATTGTTGGATGGTCATGCTGTACTGGTCGGAATTTTCCTCTTCGACAGGGATTTCAAAAAATATATTTTCCTTTATCGTTTGGAGGATAGCATCAACTGTAGGTTACTCATCAGAAAATTCAAATGTGTGCACAAACTATTTAGCTACCTTTTCCCAATCCTTGGTTCCTTGTCACAATTCCATAGATGTATACCAGCTTATAGGTGTCATTTCCAATGTGTGAATGAAATGACAGAGCCATTCTTGACGCAAGTATTCTGCAAATGCGGTGCGGCACTTATTTATGTGCTCAATAAAGTTTTAAAATCCTATGTACTTGTGGATCACAGTTGTGACATCTTCACCGAATCTGGCTTCCAACAACCTTTTGCATTGTGGCCATATTGATATGGAATTCTTGTGTGTACCCCACCATCTAGTAGGCGTAGCCTTTAGGACATGGTCTAATGCATACAAGTTCTTCAACTCTATTACGAGTCCTTCAAACTCATTTAGGAAGGTTGCAAGATTAGGTAAACCCTCATAGGTGGGAAGCTCTTGCAACTCATTCTCCACCCGTCGGATAGACATTGTAATTATGGTGCAAATCCTCATAGAGACTTCATGCAACCAGTTTTTCTAATTCTCCAGGGCCTCTCCTGAGTCATATGTGCATTAACTAGTGCTCCTCCAGCTTAGGTTTCCATCTATTGTCAGGTTGATGTAATCTTCTTGTAGGACAGTGACATTGTAGATCTAGTTGAGTTTATCATCCTGTCCCTCGTTGTCGATAGGCTTGACATATCTCTGTCCCTCCAATGGATCGATGGGAGACACAACACTCATATCATTATCCTTGAATGATAGTATTTGTTTCTTGAAATTTATAATGGTGTGATTGTCTATGGACCAATATATCCCCAACAATGTGGGATATTGGTTTGTTCCATCGATGATGTTAATGACTTCGAAGTCTACAAATATGTGCAACCCTTCAATGTCAATAGGGACCTAACTCAACCTACCAATTGGTAGGACCTTTTGTTGATTGGAAAGTTGCAACTGAACATGAGAGCAGTCCAAGCGTGGCTTTCTCATGCTTTCCCAAGTTTGTCACATTAAAATGTTGACATTTGAGCCCAGGTCTAAAATGATGTAGTCCATGTCATAGTCTCCTATCTACGCAGTCATTCTTAACTTGTGCCCAGTTTTGAACCTCTTTATGACTTGGTTAACTTTCTTTCCAGGTCGCAAATCTTCTAGAGTTTCTTCTATCAATGCTTGTAGTTCAGTGATAACATCTTTATCTCGAATTAGAACTAAACAACTTGATAAAAACAATTTGAGATTACTAACCTTTTTTCGGGATCTACTTCTGGAATATCTGTTGAAATCGTTCAGGCATATCCCTTACTTCACCTGACATTGATGGTTGTTCGTGATCCATGAACTCTGGTCACATGTCCAAAAATACTTGCTTATTTTTTTTAAATTCCGAATGGTACTTTCTTCTGTGCCGTTGTTCACACCTTCTGTGCTGTTGTTCACACCTGCAGCTACAGTTGTTCTTGTGGGATATCCTGGCTAGCTTCAGTCGTAGCACCTCCTTGTGTTATGAAAACAACACTTAGATCTCTTGGCTCAGCAACAATCATTTGAACATTAAGTTTAGGATTAGGATTCGGGTTCATATTTTGCGCAGGGTTAGGATCTACGATGGCCCGAGCCTACCACTTCGCAATCAACTGAGGACATTGTTCCACATTGTGGTCTAATGCTTTGAAATATGAACATGTCTTTACAGGCTATTGGAAATATCTGGCATAGTGACCTAGCTATTGAAATTTACAGCATGTAACCTGACCTATTCCTCTTCCAAGTCCACTTCCTTGTCTTCCTCTAAAGTTTCCACCACCCCTTCCTTGTGGGTGTGGTTGCTGAGGTGGGTATTGATTTTGCTGGTATTGCAGCTGGTATTGGTTCTATAGTGCATACTAGTTCTGAGGCGCATACTGCAGTTGATATCGGTTCTGATACTGATTAGGTGGGAAATGCACAGGTTGATAAGATGCTTGCGTTGGTTCAGCCGAAACCTACCCCTCATTCTTCATTAAGTAGGTGTCTATTGTCTTTTCCTTCAAAATTTGGTATGCCCTACAATCCTTCTCTTCATTTACTATTGATTTACAGAATTTACAGAAAAAGGCTTGCTGGGGTACTTACAATCTTTTGCAAGTATAGATAGTCCTCATCGTGATGTCCCCTAGACTAACATATGTGGCACTAGGGTAGTCCATGGGAACTCAATGGGTTTGGTGCACCCAATGCGATATAGTTCATGTAGGTCAGACAATTATCCTTGGTGTGTCCATCCATTCTACACTTTATACACCATAAGTATTCTTGAGCTTCCATTCCCTTCTTGATATCCTAAAGTTGTATCGTCATATTAGCCAGCTACGACTGAATCTATACCATTTCTGTGGCACCATCGCCAATTAGCAAGGCTTCTAGCTTCACTGCCAACTCTAGAACTTTTTTTCGTGACTCAATCTTGTGTTGCATCAATGGGCCTTATATGTGTGGTAACAACACAACAATAAACCATTCTTTATGTTGTACATCCAAAATATGGAAACTTACTTTGGCCATCAAAGTTTTAAACCACTGGTCAAAGTCCCATACAAATTATTCCAATGCTTGTTTTATCTCCTTAATCTCAGTGATACACTGCAACTCAGATTTAGGTTTTTTGAACTCATAGATCATTTTGAGTCATATTTCTTCAAGGTTCTTTTTGGGCTTCTTGATGGTACTACACAGAACTTCATAAACCAGTACAGTGCATGACCTCACAACATTGAGATCATCTACACTTTCTTTAGAGACACATTATGAACTAGGTGAACCATCCACACAACTTCACAGAGAAACCAATATTTCTCTAGATCCTATGCTCCATTATTATTGAATGTGGGTAGTCTAATATCTACCCCAGCCATTGATTTGGAATTGGGGTTATCTGATGAATAAATTAGTGGATGTGTACCCTCCCGTGCACTAGTCGCAGTACTAGCACTATCAATATTAACAACTCTTTGAGGAGATGAGGCTCTAGATATTACCTCTGGCGATACTCTTGGTGTGATGTAGTTTTGTCCTAATCTTGTTGTCTTTGCATTATCCTCTGACTCTTTTTCTTGTTCAGAAATTAGGCTATAGTACTCCTCTTTGTTGTAAGACACTTCATCCAGTTGTGACTGAATTTCGTGCTCAATTTCTTCGAACAAACTAGGCATTCGTCGACCTCCCTCTATCTCTCTTTTTTTCTTGATCTGAATCTCCTTCCACTCCTTAGGATTCCATCTTCTAGTTCAGGTTTTGTACCTCATGGGAACATCTCAACTCACCATTTCCAATTTTCTCTGCATATCTTCCATGACATATCCCCTCTCCTTGGATATGTGGTTCAACTCACGACAACAAATCCTGGAATTAGTGTCCCATTTAGAGTCCCTTTTTAGTGGAACTTTTTTTTACATTGAGTGGTCAAAATAGATGCTAAATGGGACGTGTCATGGACAAAACTTAAATCTTCTCAAAAAATGTATTTTTTTTCTTCCTAAATAGCATCATTTATGACATCCAAAATATCATCTCTTTTTTTTCTTCCAGAATAGCGTCCAACGTTTCTTCCTAAACAACGTCGAGGTTTTCTTCAAGAACAATGTCCAACTTTTCTTCCTAAACAAAATCAAGGTTGGATTCCTAAATAACGTCCTATTTTGCTTCCTAGGGAGTGTGTGCATTTTATTCTTAAATGACATCCCCATTAGCACCGTATTTGCATCCTTAATAGAACCATGTGAGCATCCAAATTAGCATCCAATATTGCATCAATTTTTTCTACCACTTTAGCATCTCATTTTGCACCATGTTTTACTTCCAAATATGTGCCAATTTTCGCTTCCAAATTTGCACCAATTTTTGCTTCCTTTTTGCATCCTGTTTTACTACCAAAATGATGACAAATATTTCTTCTATTGTTGCAACATATTTTGCTTCCTGTTTAGTGCCATTTTTAGCTTAATCATTCGCACCACATGTTGCATCCTTTTTAAATCCTAGTTTCACGTCTCTCATGTTTTGGTCACTAATTTAGTCGTTTTTAGTAATTTTCTAAACAAATTTTGGTAATTTTGTTTGGTCACCTATCTCTTATTTTTTGCTTGCTAATTTAGTTGTTTTTAACTGATATTATAATATCATTAGGGCATGGAGGAATCTAATGACCAACCTCCTGCTTGTAAGACATNCAAGCAAGTTATGAAATCCATAAACCTTTTCTAGGAATTTTCAACAAAACTCAAGAAATTGGCATAATGGGATTGCAAAAATCACTATTCCCTAGCAACTGTAAGTGTACCACTATATGAGACCTATCAACAACAATTATCTTAGTGTGGATGCCAAGGATATAGTAGGTAAGTATTATCATCCTAGAGTCATGTATAAGTGGAGCAATAAGGAGAATCAAAAGAGGATGATCAACCCAATAGTTCATGCTTCACATGGATCCTATCCACCATAGGATGAGCAAAGTTCCTTCTTCCATTAAGCTAACGAGTATCCACAACCAAAAATGGATAGGATATATTGTGCTTCCAATTCATAATGTTTATTCGCTTCCCGGGGTGATGTTGTAGTTATTGCACTAGGAGATCTACATGACCCCCAATAGCATTCGATATAATCATATTCATGGGGCCATAGAGTATAGGATGATGCTATATTTTTATCTTTTTCTTTGGAAAACTAGGCATGATTTGAAACACTAGGATAAGGAATAGAATCAGATATACTTAACAAACTACAATCATGACATGGCATAGGACTATACTCTATAGTTCGTTGTGTAGAAGTTGGAAATGGGTATAACTGCCTAAGGAATATGAATAACATCCATTTAAATATGAATGCAAAACCTTCCATGTCAGAGGAATACTTAATGGTAGTGAGCTTACTGTTTCTAACATAAAGAAACAAAGAAGATGAAAATGGAATCTCCAAGGGGATACACATAACATTAGAATGCAAAATCAACACCCTAAATACGTTCCATCTAGATTTTGCATTGTAAACAAGAAAGAATTCATAATATAGACCACATTGACTATGATCATAAAATAGGTCATATTTCACTTACCTATATCCCAATGTGATTACTCTATTGGTTAGGTTTCCATTTTGGTCACTACAGAAAGATCTTGTCATGAAAAAATCCATAATATTTAGAATCCTATTATTATCAATTGGCAGATAATAACATATTTAAAGCATAAAATTCTATGTTCAAACACTTGTTTCAATAATTGTATCTCATAATGAAAGAAAGAGAAGAAAACAGATTTATAAAATCAAGAAATTACCTTTGATGTCCCAATGCAAAACTTGGTTGATATGACATTCCATACATTTATTTACCAACAAAACCTACATCATACAATAGAATGTAGTGTTTAGATATTAAGAACAAAAGAAGTGTTTCATTATTGAAGATTGAACAAGAATTCCCTTCAACTTTTGTTATTATTCTTAGTTACTAAGTAAGTTTCTATGGATTTTATATTGAGGGGAGTTAAAAAAATTGTATTCTGTGTTAAGGCGAGGTGCTATAATAAGTGACACTCCATAATATATTAGGATTCCTGATATATTATGTATTAATGTGTAATAAATATCATGAGTGTTAGTGACCAATCAATTTAGTGAATAACAGTTAGTATTGGTAATTAGGGATGGTCATGTAGAGTAAGTAATTAAACCACAATGAAATGATGATAGAAAATATATCAATTAACTCAATTAATATGTATTTCTACATCTCTTCTATTTCACAAGTGTTCAATGTTAAATTCCAACTTTAACTGCACTAAATATCCTCAACGAGACAAAAATGACGTCTAAAGATACCCTCCTTTTGAATATTAGTTTGTATTCTAGAATGTAATTAGTGGACCTTCTAACCCTTGCAAAAAATATTTTCCAACTGACTAATAAGAATGACTTAAAATAGTAACAAGGGCAGAAAATAAAGTAGTACGTTCATAACCAAACCTCAATTTGTCAATTGAGCCTCTATCTCAGGTGGTTGTACTACTCAACTGCAAGATTCCCTTCTCATATATTAGCATCTTGATCCATGTGCTCATAGATAACAAATACCTTCTTCGTGGTCCTTCGAAAAAAATTATTTTAACCTCACTATACGAGGTTATAGTTTCTACTGCAAACTCAGTAATATATCCTTGCAAAATAATGTCAACCCAAAAATCAACAGCTCTAAAGATGGGGTTACTTACGCTGGTTACCTCACGAATCAACTGATCACTCCACTTGACCACTTCTCTTCTTTGGAAATTTGTCTCTCTGGTCGCCAATCTTGAAAATCACTCATACAACACGATCAGAAACTCTACAAAGAAGATCTCGTGAATGTCAGAGTATATATACCGGTATAACCAATCCTCTGTGCTCAAGCACGATCTTATTCTCTCCTCTTGTGCAAATGCTAGCATTTTAGACTCTAACCAGTCCTCTATTTCCTCCTTTGTCAGATGCCACAACATTTCCCTTGGCTCAAATAATTATGGGTCCCGGCAATGAAACCATTTGTTGGCCTAATATTCCCTTATGTCTCGAACCGAGGTTCAACAACAACAAGATACCAACAAGACACCAAAAGACATTGGCTCAACAAAGTAATCTTAGTTGGAAACACCTGCGAGGCAGGTGCAGTCTCACACAAGATATATTAATGTGTAACTTACAAAACCATGTTTACGTAGTTGGTGAGAGATTATAGTCCCTTGGTGTGTGGCCAAGGCACTCGATAGAGATGGAGGGATGGAGTCTTGTACTATGCAACAAAGGTGCAACTATGTGCCACAACCGACACGTGACACAACCTTGTCCTTAACCACTTAACAACTGGCGCAACTATGCGACACAACTGATTCCTTGAGAATACTAAACAGTGTGCGGCTTATATTGTAACTTAGCATATTAACCATGAAATCATACTTAACATGCCGACAATGCCTTAAACATTCATTCATTCACTGATTGGTAATATTGTGACATGCATTCAAAAGTAACTATAACAAATAAAGTAAGCAAACATTCACATAATACTTTAATATTCAACAGCATTCATTCATTCGACATAGGAAGTAACGTGGAAACCCATCTGGGAAAAACCACCAAGGTGCTCTTCATCTGGCATGATAAATGTTTATAGCACCTTGCAGTCTATGACTTGCAAACTGTTCTTAATATATGTCTTTTTCTCAACTCTTCTTGCTCTCATGCTCTCTAGTTTATTGCTTCTATCTATGCCTACTGATCAACACACAACCCGAATTGACTCTTCTACTCTACTATCCGCGCACTCAACTATAGATGTGTGGCTCAACAACCTTTTACTAGACTCCTATTCAGAGTCAACAATGAACTCTTTACTACTGAAATGAATATAAATTACTGAAGTTAACTGATTGAATTATTATATAGAGTGGGTTCCTCCTATTTGTAGTATTTACAAGACCGCACAGGGTCGATTGAGTACATATCAGTTATTATAGACGTAATTAGCTAGTACAAAATATTTGTAATTACATTAATTCTGATCCATTCCTAGTTGCAAAAGTCCTGCATGACATTAATCACAGCCTTAACTAGCTACGGAAACATCTTTCAGACTATCTGCACTGGTCATAACTAGCCGCAAAAATGTCCTTAGTCTTCACCCGGTTCGTCCTTCTGTAGTCTTCCTTGAATTTCACCTATTCCACTTTAACTCTTCTACCTACCTCTTCCATTGACTCAGATCTTCCTTTCCTTGTTGCAACGATCCTCATCATAACTTCCTCTACTTTACGATTCTTTTCCATCCTTTACCTTCTTTTCTCCTTTGTTGCACGCCCATTTTTCCTCTTGTGCGTGCGCGTTGGATTCTTCCTTACACACTTTTCCTGGCCCAACATTGACTTATTGGTGTCGGGTAGTCTAAAATATATGATTCCATGGTGTTTAAATAAACACATTGTTGAAACCAACGAGTGAGCTAAGCAGTCATATATTGAGCCTCTATGCCTTATTTTTCAAGCAATATTTGGATAAAACGTACTGTGTTATTTGAAATTTCTCAAAAAGAACACAAGGAATTGAGTCTTAATTGAGATATTTTGTACTATATAGTTCTCACCGGTCGTTCTTGTTGGGTAAGTTCTTCGATCATGCTTCAATATTTTGTGAGTTTATGTTAATGTATCATATGAAATCATTATGTAAACATGGAAAGGAATTCAGGTCCATATTGACTTGAGAAAATATCCCGACAATGGCCATTTTTCACAATCAGATGGTAGGGACAAACAAATTTTAAATAAGGATTAGAGGATTTTAGGGTGACATGGCATTATTATTGTAATAAAATGCATTTATTCTTTCTCAAGCCTGGAATTTTAGGAGCTTTATCTATAATCAACAATATTGAGTTATCTACTTTGCTACTCTCTTGCAATACTCACCTAGAATACTGAGCATGGATACCCAACTCATGCACGAGGATGCTCAACTTTGGATATTGCGAATTAACTATAAAAAGGGGCATAATTATTAAAGACTTATAACTTCATATCAATTCTAAAAGACCATCAAAATAAAAATAAAAGTTTTAACATTCAATAAAATATATTATTCTATATAACTTCCATATACAACATTTTGTTTTATAAAATTTAATTTTAAAATATAAAATAATTATAATAAGTTAAAATTTATATTAAAATTTATTAAACCCATAAACACATTGGTAACCATTAATAATTTAGTATCAGGCTGTAAGTGCCGCATGGAATAGGAATAAAATCACTACAATTCATCGACTCTCACTATGAATAACATGCTAACAACAGTACTGCAAGTGTTCTCATACGCCCACTAATAAATAAAATTAAAATTTAAAATTGGGATTATGATCAATAAATAAATAAAATTGCATGAAAAACTAATAACATGCTAACAACAGTACTACGACGGCACTTCCTTGAGGCATGCAATACCTTTCTTGATTCACCACCAGTGATAGAGCTCGATTGCTACTTGAGTTGCAGTTACTTTGCAAACTTCATTGCTTCCCTCCCTGTGCGAGAATTTGGCTGGTCGTAACAATGGCGCGATACAGCGCATGGGTAGGTATTTTCTGTTTTTTCTTGGCCCTAGAGAGCACGGCAGCATTTGTGTACAGAGTAGGTGGGAAGAAAGGCTGGGAAGTTCCCTTGAGAAATGGGTCTAGATCTCAATCGACCGATGTCAACTACAACCATTGGGCGGAAAGGCATAGATTTCAGATTAGAGACTCCCTCTGTAAGTACTTATTACAGCTACTTCACATTGTCATTGTAATTGAATTTGAGTTTGAGGTTTTAGATTAGCATTGTCATTTGTTTGTGATTTCTTTGGCCATAATTATCCCATGTTCTGAATGTTATTCCTCATCCCACTCAAACAAAATAACCCCCAATATTTATATCACTATGTCAAATTAAAAAAAAAACCTTGACCCCTTAATACGAGGCAATATTTTTTTTAGGATTTTAGGAGTATTCAAACCCCCAATATGAATGGACATGATATAATATTGCCTTGCTAGTGAAACCCCGATGAAGGCCCCCAACACTCACCTGTGGCACGTCCTGAGCCACGCAAGCTACTGCTCCATAAAATGACTTGCATGAACTTGAGTTTGAAAATCCTAAATGATTTTCACCAACTTATCCTTTTATGCATGTACATCTTCTTCGACCTTCTGCATGCACTCCACCAAGTCAGAACCAATGTGTTCCAGCTTGTTTCTTTCCATCGGAGGCTGCAACGTCGCGCAACTTTCGGTGCACAGGCTGAATTATCCCTATGACTCTTTCTGCTCCTTCCTATAGCTCCGCTATCTTTTCGTTGCATTGTTGTTGTCGTGTGTGTAGCACATTGGTTTGTTTTTGCATGCTACGCATCATTGCGGTATTGACCTTTATTTACTCCAAGGGCAGTTATTTTATCTCATTCCATATATGAGCAATGTTTGACTCTAGTGTAGTGAGGTCACCTGCAATATTCTCTAATTGGTCATCATCCATTAAGGTTTCCCAAGCCTAAGAGACTTGGTCTACTGCCTTAGCACATGCGTGTTTGGAATTTTCAATTTCATTTGCATCCTCTATGGATGCATCTCTTCTTTGTGCTGACACTTCTGGAGGTGTGCTGGGTGCCCTTTTCTCTTTTAACTGCACTGCTTTTTTCTTAAGGTCTATTACTAATTCTACTAACTGTGCTATTTTGGCATCCAGGGCCATTTTTGGTGTTATTCTTTCTTCTTCTAAGATGCTACAGGAGAAAGTGACTACTTCACTAATTCTTTGGTAGTTACCATCCTCCTCCCGTTTCTTTTGTTCAACCTCTTGGATTTCACTTTGCAGTCTTTTGTGATCTTGATGGGCAGCCTTTACCTATGTATCAAGGTGATGGTACCATAGCCTCATTTTTGTATTAACTCCATTCTGGATAGCATACACTTCATTCATATGCATAGATGAAAAATCTATAATGAGCTAGTTAGCATCCTGAAAATCAAGATTAGATTTTGAAGTTCCACACTTAACAATAGTGTTAGGGACCTGTAGCATTATTGGAAGGGTTGGTATAGAGGCCACAGTTTGCTCCATTCAGAATGTCTGAGATGGGGCTTAGGAGTCCACTGTGGTACTTGGACCATCAACAACGATATTACATTCTTCCACTGCTTTATAGAGAACCATAAGGAGGTCAATGATTGTACCTGAAATTTCCTCTTGTTGTTCACCTATAGACATGAAACTAGATTGCATAGCTTCAGTAATTGTGTCAGTCATAAATTGCATATCATCATTGTCCAAGCTAACAGCGTTTGCAATTTAGTCATCTTTCATCTTCTTCTTTGGTCTTCTTGGCTGCACTTGCTGCTTTTGAGGTTCCTCCTCCTCATCTTGGTCTGCTTGAGGTCCCCCCTCCTCAGATTGTTTTGCGTGAGGTTCCCCCTCATCACGGTCGAATACTAGGTCTGTAGGTGGTGAGGGGGTGTGACTTTCATCAGAGCGCCTACTCCCTGTGTGGTATTCTTCTTCACTTTCCTCCTCTTCTTGGTCTGCACAATCTTGCCATTGGATCTGTACTTCAAGTACTTGAATATGCCACACTTCCAACCATTGATTAACAATTTCTTGGAACTCATCCTTAGTTATGATAAAGTTATCTTGTATCTTTAGCTCTTGAGTTTGTTGTCATGGCTATAGGTAAACATTATGTGGGCCGACTTCAAAATTAACAATGGAATGAAACTGTTGGATAGTGGAAACATCTAGCTTGGACATGCTTCTTACCTGATGGCGTATAGCCTCTGCATGCATAAAAAATTCAATATTTCTCTTATGTTGTCGTTCTGGGTGCTCCTTCTTAAACCAAAGGTTTTGGTACCTCGCCCCTTGACAGGGAACTTCCTGGTCAACACCCTGGTATCCTTCTAGTTTGGACCATGCAATGAATTAGATTAGGATTAATAGCCAAGAGTATTGGAACGCCCAGCCCCATTCTTGTCCATCAATGGCATCTCGAATAATCTCTTTCAACAAGAATTAACACCAATTGAGTTGAACTCCTTCCACGTAGATGTCTCCAAGCGCAATTTCTCCTGCCGAACACTTATCTAGACACAGTTTGTGGAGTAACTTAGATGTTAATACTTTCATGCTGAAGATAACAGTGGGGTCATTAATGGTATTAATCACCAATGCTCGTTTATGTCTTTGTAGGCCAAAATTTTCCTTCATTTGCTTAGCTAGGGATGCCTCTTGATCCTTTTTGAGTAGTGGTGCTAGGTTCATTCCAATAGATGGTAGGCCTGCAATAGTAGCAATGAGCTCGATAGTCACATGTATGTATTTTCCTAAATAGAGAACCCCATCATGGAAAAGTAGTAGTAACTAATTAACACATGTGTTAACTTGGGTACCACTCCCAAAATGTGGCATGTATAAAGATGATAATATGTTGTACTTCTCCATCTTTTCATACCATTCTTGTATAACATATCTGCGAGGCACCTCCAGTGTGTCTTGCAGGATTTTTGTATAACGTTCACGGTCTAAATCTAGTTGCGTCTTGGTGTTACAGTCACCATAATATAGCCTTTGTACTTTGGGTAAAATATATTTTACTACCTTCACACCCTCTGGTACTGATGACACCCATAGTGGAGCCTTTCCTTTCTTTGGGATGAAAACTCTGGTTACATTTCTGCGTCGGGGTGAAACATATGGTGGCAATAATTTTCTTGCCTCAAAATCAGCTGAGGGCATGACTGCCTCCGGGGATGTTACTCATTTTTACTTTCACTTTCTGGTGCTAGTGTGTTGTTCCTACTGAGGCATTGATGGGCTTGGTCTGTCCTTCCAAATTGGTTTAGTGGCCTTCAACTTGATTCTTGAGGTAGTTTTCTTGTTAGGAGGGATCATTGGGGTCGAGATATATCTAGTAGTATCTTCCATTATCGGGGTGGGTACTATAGGCTCAAATTTAACTGTGCTTGTGCTTTAGACAGATATGACCATACTATAACATCACCAACTCGTTGCTCAGAGTTTGTCACAATAGTAGTGTTTTTTCTTGGTATGCCAAGGTCAAAGTCAGGGTAATGAGGCATAATAAATACCCTAACTGATGATAGGCATACTGCGTATAATTCAAAATTTTTGAGAGGAATCCATCCTTTTCGTCGCATGGGCATACCCTAGTTCTTAGATCCAATATTTTTGCATTATTCCACTACTGTCCTATCACTGAATTAGTAGTTATTGTTAAGCAGTAGGTTGGCATGCCACAAACCTAGTTGTTATTTTTTTAAATGTCATTTTCTAACAGGGTGTCATGCATCTTCACATGTGCGATATCTTATGATGGTTGGGTCACTATCCGACAGATTCTGCATGATATTATCGCATGTGGTTTAGTTATGCGTAGTAATGCTGCATTGATGGAGGTCCGTGGCTACAACGGGTGTCTCTTAAAAAATTTTCCCCCTTAGTATCCGTGGTGTACATCAACTATTGGTTTTTTACTTGTAAATTCAAATGTTTGGGTAAAGTTTATAGTTAAACTTTTCCACTGGTGAGTCGCTAGTTCCTCATTGCAGCTCATCTGAAGTGTACCAACTTCTTGGCAACATTTACAAGGTGTGGATGAATCAGTGAGCCCATTCTTGTCACGGATATGCTTGGAAAGTCATGCAACATTGCTCAATACCAGGATCTAACAATCATGTGTATTTTTTATCAGTGTAGCTGATTTCATTTCCAAATATGATCTCCACCAGTATTCTACATTGTGGCCAGTCGGAGATATATTGTTTATGTGTACACCACCATCTAGCGGGCATAAATTTTAGCACATAGTCCAAAGCGGACAGTTGTTGCGATTTTGTGACCTTTTCTTCAAATTCTTCCAAGAAGGATTCCAATTTAGATAATCCTTCATACGTAGGCAGTGGGATTGCTTTGATTCCTACTCTTCAATCGAATTTTGTGATCCTTGCACATTTGCGCAATGATACTTTCTGCATCCTGTTCTGCCAATTTTCTAGGGCTTCTCCCGAGTCGGAAGTGCACAAGATGACAATGTGCCAAATCTGGTTTCCATTAGTTGTGGGGTTAATATAATCTTCCTTTGAAGACATGAAGTTATACAGATGGTCCAAATACTTCTCTCTCCCTTTGCTATGCATAGGCTCAACATTTAGTTGTCCTTCAAGGGCATCAATGGGCGCAACCAATCTCATTTCGGAATCCTCAAAAGACGGGATCCTTTTCTTGAAGTTTATGATTGTCTAGTTATCAATAGACCAATCAATCCATATAAGAACAGGGTAGGGATTTGTGTCATCAACAATTTTAATGACCTCGAAGTCAGCATATGTTCTCAGGCCTTCAACGTCCAAGGGAACTTGGAATAGTCTACCAATTGGTAGCACCTTCGACTGGTTGGAAAGATGTAGTTGAATAGGAGATTGGTCTAGTCATGGCCTGTTCATACTTTCCCATGTATATCTTGTCAATATATTGACATCTGATCCCAATTTGAGTATGATATAATCCATATCATAATCTCCTATCTCCACAGTCATTCACAATTCTCGTCTTGTCTTCCGTTTGCTTCCGACTTGGTTGATTCTTATTTTAGGGCGTAGCTCTATTGTGTTGTCTTCTATGAGTGATGAAAACTCTACGACATCATCTTTGTCATGGATTAGTGCTAAAAAAAGTTTGAAAACGTCTTTGAGATTACTAACCTTTTTAGTGGGCGGCCTTCTGATTAGTTGTTCAAATATTTCGGGCATAGTTCGCACTTGTCCTGATGTCGATTGTTGATTGGCATCAAAAAAATATTGTGGTGCCTCCAAGAATACCTCCTTCTCCTATTGGACATCTAGCGGAACTTTCTTTTGCGCCATAGGTAGCACCTGCTAGTGTCCTTGTCATGTATTTTGGTCAAGCAGAACCTCCTCTTGTAACTACAACAAGGTTGGGTTGTCTTGGATCAACATAAATCATTTGGATATTTGGATTGGGGTTTGGATTCTGATTCTACACCAAGTTGGAGTTAACAACTATTCTATCCTTCCATTTTTCATTAAGCTACAGACACTGTTCTACAGTGTGATCAAATGCTTTACAATATGTACAAGTTTTTGCAGGACTTTGAAAATATCAGGAAAAATGACCTCTAAAGTTCCCATCCTCACTTTGTGGAGGGTATTGTTTTTGTTCAGGATACTGGTTTGGATGGTATTGTAGTTGAGGATATTGTGGTTGAAACTATGCAGACCTGATACTGAGGTTGTGCTCGTTCAACTTGCGTTTGTTCCTCATTCTTCAATAGGTAGGTATCTATCATTTTTTCCTGGAGCAGTTGGAAGGATCTGCAATCCCTTTCATCATGTTATACCGATATACAAAACTTACAATACATACTAGTAGGTGCACTTAAAATCTATTGTAGGTACATACATTCCTCGGACTTGTGACCTCTAGTCTGGCATACTCTGCACCAAGGAATGCCTTGGGTGTTTAATGGGTTTGGGGCACCTCCTATGACATAATTCATGAGTGCCAGGAAATTATCCTTATGGTTCCCATCTATTATGTACCTGGTACACCATAGTTATTCTTGAAATTATTTGCCTCTTTTGATGTCCTAGAGCTACACCGTAAGATTGGCCAGCTACGAGGCTTCTAACTTCATGGATATCTACAGAGACTATGTCTGCAACACACTTTTTTTTCATCAAAGGTGTTTGAGTGTGTGGCAACAAGGAGGTGATGAACAATTCCTTGTGTTGCACATCTGACATTTTAAAACTGACCTTGGCCATTAACGTCTTAAATCTCTCATCAAAATCCCAAACAAACTTTGTCGAGAGCTACTTGATCTCAGTGATACATTGTGATTCATACTTCGGTTTGCTAAATTCATTAACCAATTTGAGTCAAATCTCATTGAGTGTTTTTGGGACCACTCCTACTGGTACTATGGAAAACTTCATATACCAGCCTAGCGCTCAACCTCGTAGAGTCGTAATCATCTGTGCTTTTTTTATTTCCTTGTCATGGATCTATCATATAATCTAGATGATGTCACACAGAAACCAATGTTTTTCTCGGTCTTCCAGCCCATTCCCATTGAATATTGGGAGCTTAATTTCAGTTCCAGCCATTGGGTTGATCGGTACTATATTAGTAGGAACAAAATGTGGACTAGTCAGACATCCTTGTCCTCTATTTACAGCATTAGTTCTACTTGCATTTATAGAAATACTAGGATATGGTTCTCACGTCCTTACCTATGGTACCATCGGTGAGTTGAGTACATGTTCTAGTTCTAGAGCTTTATTCGGCTCCTCATATTCTTCATTTTCCTCTGATATTAGCTGGTACACTTCATCCTTGTGAAACGAGCCTTCATCTAGGTACGACGTAAAATTCTAGCCTTCTTCTTCTTGTTATGTGCTGCAATTGCCTCATCCGAACATATTTTTTTGTCTTTTGTCGAACCTAAATCTCCTTCCGCTTCAAAAAAATCCAGAGTCTAGTTCAGTTCCACCTTCTCCTCGGAACATCTCACTCCAGGGTTCTATTGAAGCATAGCCACCATTGTTTCTCAATCTATCATTCGTAGAATGCCCTTTTCACATATGATCATTTTGATCCATGTATCCCATGATGAAAGATATCTACTGCATGGTCCTTGGGAAAATTTTTCTCTCGTCCTCACTGTATGAGGTTATTGTGTCAACGACGAACTTAGTGATATATCCCTCTATGATATTGTCTACCCATAAGTCCACAACCCTTGATATAGGGTTATTGATTCCTTTTCAGCCGCTCAATTTAGAACGGAGTCCATTCGGTCGGCTCCCCTCCTTGAGATTTATTTTTTTGGGTTTTCAACTTAAACAACCATTCATACAACAAAATGGGGAACTTGGAAAAGAAAATATCATGGATGTCTGAATATATGTACTGTTATAACCACTTCGTCAGCGTCCATTGAGATCCTTCAATTTCTTTCTGTGCAAAATCTATCTCTTTTGCATCCACCCAACTTTGGATCTTCGGTTTTGTGGGATGCTAGAGCATATCCATCAACACACAGTTTAAGGTCCCAGCAATGAAACTATTTGTTTTCATTTCTCCCCCTACGACCCAGGTTTAGTCCCCTCTCTCTAGTCAGCGCAACAAAGCCCAAGATATCGGCCCGACGGAGCAGAACCCATCCAGTAGCACCTATGAAGCACATTCCCTCTCACCTGAGATATCTCAGTTCTTATGAGTAACTGCGAGAACCATGTTTCCTCAGTTTGCGTGGGAGGTTGTTTAAGTCCTTGGCTCCGTGCCAAATTTTCCACGAAGACCATGAGGATGGGTTGGTGGTTTTCACTTTAGATATCAATACCAAAGTATTACACGCCCTTAATTACATAGTCTTACACAATTGCACAGTGAATAGTCACCACAACCTATATTCATTACTTAGACTACAACATTCAGACAATTATCTTCTTTAAGCACAATAATCAATCAATCATTAACACAGTAAATATGCACTTGTCTAAGCTATCCAATCATTCACACATATACACAATATATAACGTCGAAACCCATTTGAGAAAAAATCACAAGGTGCTCTTGATCTGGCATTGGCATGAGAAAATAGATGCACCTTTTGTTTGTATATAGAGCTACAGACGTTGTTCAAGATATTCTTTCCTATCTATACATACTTCTTCTCCCTCTCATTCTCTCTATTTTTCTTTATCTTTATCACTCTACTATACTCCTACTCAACGATCTGCACACAGCCTGGATCGACTCGACCTTCTCTATTTGTCTGAGCACTCAGTTGGAGATCCACTTATCTGATGCATAGAGTGATCCAGAGTTTCCTACTCAAAACTTTTGTATCCTCTACTCAACTCAAAAGAATCTAAACACAAACTAGCTAATAGGATAACTAATTGACTGGATAACCCATGTATAACTTGGGTTTCTCCTTTTATATCCTCTTTACAGACTCGGTATATTCCCATACATGCTTGTTATAGACTCAATCATGACTTGATACAGACTCTAACAGACTCAGTTACAGTCGCTAGCTCAGTCGACTTACTATCCTCATCCCATAGACTATCTTTCCTATTCTAGCAAAATATGAACAAAGAGGCGACATTGTCCTGACTTACAAAAATTCCTTACGCGTGTGGTTTCTTCCGCCTCTAGCCGAACTCGTACCCATGATTGCTAAGGGATGTTGTTTCTCCACATTATGCCTTACTGTCACTTTATGTCTGTTATCTTGTCTACACGCCTACTTCCACAGACATTTTTCCATGTCATCACATCTCGTTCTCTATACTTCTGTCATATCTTACAAAACTGGTGCAACTTCTTCATCTTGCGCCTTTACTTTTCCGTTCTGCTTTTCTTCCTTCTTCTGTCACAACATCCTTGCCTTTTCCCTTGATGTTGTTTCCTATGTCGCAACTCCTTCTTCTTCTTCCTTGTACTCTTTTTCCCTAACTTAGGTAGAATTCTATATGGGTTACGCCCTTCTATCCTTGGCCCAACAAAATTTTAGATTACATTTAACCTAAATTTAATTTTATAAACTTTTATTTATGTTAAATTCTACCATTTTAAATATTTCTCCATTACACATGTATTACAGTGAAATATAATAGCTCTACAACAGTTAGAAAAAAAATTGGTTAAATATAGAGAGGGGTATAAATAAAAAACTTACTACTTTTTTTTCCTAGAAAAACAAAACAACAACTTTAACTTAATATTCAAGCATAATCAAAGTTAAAGAGCCTTTACAATCAGTTTGAGAGAAATTATAAGGATAAAAATGCCATCATCTTTTATCAAAGATGTGAGGAAATAGCTTGCTTAATAAAGAAGCATGATTATGAAACTTTCCAAAAATTTAGGACTTGCTATACAAAATCAACAAACTTTGAAGCTAGTCCAAAGTGCTCTTTGAAGAGCTCAAAAATAGCTCAAAAATTCTTATTAAAACTTACTACTACTTACATGAGTGAACAATAGAAACATAAATATCATTATTACTACTTACATAAGTGGACAATGGAAACATAAATATCATTGTAAAGCTCAGATATACCACTCTTTATCTATAAGCATTCTGCATTCACCACTCAAATGTGTCACTCTAATATATAAAAAACATTTTATAACTTCATATCAATTCTAAAATTCCATAAAAATAAAAATAAAAGTCTTAACATTCAATAAAATATATTATTCTATTTCACTTCCATATACACCAATTTTTTTTATAAAATTTAATTTTAAAATATGCCAGCCTAGATCCAAATCCTAGGTTCTATTAAGGGTCGAGAGGGATCAAATCTATCGAGGTGAAAACCTATTCTTAGGTATTGCACTCAAGGAGGTTTGCGGGAGGAGGGATCAAATATCTCTTAGATCGAACTTTTCCAACTAAGGGTTTATGCCTTTGAACATTTATTTGGATAAGGATGCCACTATTGGGCCACTACCTTTATGGCTATTACAATCAAATACAGATCTCTTTTCTATGAAATGTATGGTCTTATTTGTCAATTTGTTGAATTATGGCCTAGATTCATGGATCTACATAATTGGATTTCTTAAAGTTGGAAGCCCCTTCTATTGGATGAGTCTTACATGTACCCCTGTGCAAAGGGCTTCTTCATTGTTGAATTTGATGTAGCCCCTCATAAGAAAATTTTACTTCATTTCAAACCCTATTTTTTAGGATTTATCCATCCTTGCATGAAGTATTGGTGCACTAACTTTAACTCCACTATAAATTATTTAACCTCAGGTAAGGATCCCAACCTTCCCTTCGAATTCTATCCTCTAGATATGTTGACAAAAATTGGAAATTACATTGGTAAATTTCATTTATATAGCCTTCAAACAAAAAAAAAGATGGTGCATGTCTTTCACGAGGATCTATGTTGAAATTAATATATCAAAATGCCTTCTTTAAGAGAACTGTGTTGTTTTAACTTCAACTAATTAAGTTTATTATCATTTTTTATATATAATTATATTAATATATATTAGAAATTAAATATTTTTATAATTTATTACATTATATAAATAAAAATAGAAACTAAATACTGTTGTATCATAAAACATAAAAAAGGACATTAATTTAGCTAGTAAGAGCAATCTACAACGTTCATGCAGCCAACTCATTCAAAGTGACTGAATTTTTTTAATATGCCAAACATTTTACAGAGGGAAGAAATAATGATTTGTCTGTTCATTTGATGTTATATTTATCA
Source organism: Pseudotsuga menziesii (assembly GCA_001517045.1). NCBI lineage: Eukaryota > Viridiplantae > Streptophyta > Pinopsida > Pinales > Pinaceae > Pseudotsuga > Pseudotsuga menziesii. The sequence continues at coordinate 236,611 of LPNX011030166.1, read as the reverse complement.
CTTGTGAAGGATGAGAATCGGAATCTAGATTTTAAACAAAAAAGAATAATGCAGAAATGTATAATCTGACTACAAAATTTCTTGTGCTCCGAATCTTATAATGTGAGCACACTGCTTCATTTCAATGGAGATCCGACACCCTTAATGGAGATGAGAATGCCATGGTCATATTGCAACCTAAAATTTGATCAAATCCAAATGTCTAAAATAAAAAAGATGTGTGGAATCAGTATTATATTTTTCCTTAGTATCAGTGCAGAAAGATGTGTGGAATCCGTATTATATTTTTCCTTAGTATCAGTGCAGAAAGAATTAGAGAATTGAATAATTGATTCCTAGATCATGAACCATGGAAGAGCATGTGCAGTTCTAACAATCTAGTAGAAAGTATGAAGGATTGTTCAATTAGAATATTGGAAATAATATATTTTTTAGAAGATCACAATCATAAAATCATTACGATCTTTTATTTATGTTAAATTCTGCTATTTTAAATATTTCTCATTACACATGTATTACAGTGAAATATAATAGATTTATAACACTTGGAAAAAAAAGGGTTAACCACAGAAAGGGGCATAATTATTAAAGACTTATAACTTTTTATCAATTCTAAAACACCATTAAAATTAAAAATAAAAGTTTTAACATTTAATAAAATATACTATTCCATATAAATTCGATATGTACAACATTTTTTTAATAAAATTTAATTTTAAAATATAAAATAATTATAATCATTTAAAATTTATATTACAATTTATTAAACCCTTAAACACATTGGTAACCATTAATAATTTAGTATCAGGTTGTAAGACCGACATGGAATAGGAATAAAATCACTACAATTCATCGCCTCTCATTATGAATAACATGCTAACAACAGTACTGCCAAGTGTTTTCATATTCCCATTTATGAGTTATCCATTTATGAGCTAACTTATAACTTTTATAATTTCAAATTGTTTTTAATTTGAAATCTTTCATATATCTCTAAATTAAATTTTTTTATTAACATTAAACATATCATTCTGGTAATATATTTTGAAAAACTAAACATTTTAACCTTATACTAGCACACCCATATAGTTTGTGTATATGGATTAAATTGTTGGGAGATAATTGTGAAAAGTTTAAGATACTTTGGAAATTTTTTTATTCCTCATATTATTCATGCCTATCTACATGTTATCACAAACATTTTTTTTATTATCTCACATTCTTCTAGTTATTTTCCATGAACTCTCCATTATCCATTCATTAGCTATGAGTTATCCATTTATGAGATAACTTATATTTTTTTAGAGTTTTTAATATAATTGTTTATTTCAAATTTTGAACGATTTCCATAAAATCAATCTGGACAATATAATTGTCTCATCCTGGTCCATAGATGAAAAAGCATAAACAAACTCATAAACCCATTGTCAATCATTAGTTAATTACATTAGTTAATTATATGCATTAAGTGATTCTTTTTATTAAAACTGTATTCTTATTTAGTGGTCAAACTCGAAAAATTAACATTTAGTTAACTATATGCAATAGTTAAAACTCAGTAACATTAACATTTTAGCTAGCCAAGTCAAAGAAGAGGTCCAAAATTGAACTTCAAACAACTCATTCTTAATTTTAAGGCTAAATAATTTAGTTGTTAATTATTTTTAAAATTTTAGTATTAAATGTAGTATCCAAGTTGTAAGCGCCGCATGGAATAGGAATAAAATCAAACATGCTAACAACAGTACTGCAAGTGTTCTCACACTCCCACCAATAAATAAATTTAAAATTTAAAAATGGGATTATGATCAATATATAAATAAAATTGCATGCAAGTGTTCTCACACTCCCACTAATAAATAAAATGGGATTATGATCAATATATATTGTATGCTTGTAAGCTGTCATGTAAATTTAAGACACTTGGTTGACCAGCATAATTGATGGAATGTGACCACTGGGCAATGCCATTCCACATGTTATACATGTATGTATGTTTAACTAATGTAAACTTATGGACCTATGCTCCATGAAATACAATCATAGCACAAATTTATGGTGTTGATTTATGGACCTATCATCAATGAAATATATATGTCAGCTTTATGATTCAGATTGATAAATATCAAGTGAAACCACAATACTCTCCTACAATGTGTAGAAAATTCTACAATGCTTGCTTCAACATATGGACCTATGCTCCTTGGAATTTATATGTTAGCTTTATGATTCAGACTGATAAATAACCAGCGACTGCATTCAGGTTAGGCTAGCCTTTGCTAAACGATGTATTTATGTTTATTGATTTTGTCTAATAACAGTAGTTGTTATTTTTATAGCTTTTATATAACCTTATTCAGGTTAGGCTAGCCTTTACTAAACAATGTATTTATGTTTATAGATTTTGTCTAATAACAGTAGTTGTTATTTTTATAGCTTTTATCTAACAACCATAATTGTTACCAAATGCGGTGACATTGCCACCTCGTGGCTCTTGTTTTTATTAGATTTTAGTTAATATACTTTTATTTTAATTTTAGTAATAAAATAATATTCACAATAAATTAATATACCATGTTTTCACAGTTGGAAAGGGATTATAGTCCCTTGGTGAATGGCCAAGGCGCTCGACAGAGATGGAGGGATGGAGTCTTGTACTATGCGATAGAGGTACAACTGTGTGCCAAAACTGACACACGACACAACCTTGTCCTTAACCACTTAACAACTAGTGCAACTGTGCGGCACAACTGATTCCTTGAGAAAACTGAACAGTGTGCGAATTGTATTGTAACTTAGCAAATTAACCATGAAATCATATCCTTAAACATTCATTCATTCACTGATTGGTAATATTGCGACATGCATTCAATAGTAACTGTAACAATATAAAGTAAGAAAACATTCACATAAGCCTTCAATATTCAACAACATTCATTCATTCGACACAGGAAGTAACGTGGAAACCCATCAGGGAAAACCACCAAGGTGCTCTTCATCTGGCATGAGCAATGCTTATAGCACTTTGTAGTTTGTGACTTGTAGAATTTTCTTAAGATATGTCTTTTGCTCAAATCTTTTTTCTCTCATGCTCTCTGGTTTATTGCTTCTATCTACTCCTACTAATCTGCACACAGCCTAGATCGACTCTTCTACTCTACTATCTGTGCACCCAGCTACATATTTGCAGCTCAATATCCTTCTACTAGAATCCTCTTTTGAGTCAACAATGAACTCTGAACTATTGAACTGAATCTAACTTACTGAACTTAAGTGATCGAACCCTTATACAGAGTGGGTTCCTCCTATTTATAGTATTTACAAGACTGCGTAGGGTCGACTGAGTACAACTAAGTTATTATAGACATAAGTAGCTACAAAATATCTTCAATTACATTAATACTAACCAATACCTAGCCGCAAAAGTCCTGCATGACATTAACCACAGCCTTAACTAGCAGTGGAAACATATTTCATCCTGTCTATACTGGTCATTACTAGCCACAAAATTGTCCTTGGTATTCGGTCGGTTCATCCTTCTATAGTATTCCTTGACTTTCACCTATTTTTCTTTAACCCTTCTACCTACCTTTCCTTGTTGCAATGATCCTCGCCGCAACTTCCTTTGCTATATGCTTCTTTTCCATCCTTTACCTGCTTTTCTCTTTCATCACACGCTCATTTTTCCTCTTGGGTGTGCACATCAGATTCTTCATTATGCACTTTTCCTAGCCCAACAAGCCCCCAACACTCACATGTGGCTCGTCCCAAGCCACTAAGTAAAAATTGATGTCCCAACAAAAAATGAGTGTTCGTAACATCCAAACTTCTGGTGCAGGATGCACCACAGGACCAACCTTGTATGCTGGTAAGCTGTCATGTAAATTTAAGACACCTGGTTGACCAGCATAATTGATGGCATGTGACCATGGGGCAATGTCGTTCCACGTGTTATACATGTATGCATGTTTAACTAATGTAAACTTATGGACCTATGCTCCATAAAATACAAACATAGCACAAATTTATGGTGTTGATTTATGGACCTATCCTCAATGAAATATATATGTCAGCTTTATGATTCAGATTGATAAATATCAAGCGAAACCACAACACTCTCCTACAATGTGTAGAAAATTCTACAATGTTTGCTTAAACATATGGACCTATCCTCCTTGGAATTTATATGTCAGCTTAATGATTTAGACTGATAAATAACAAGCGATTGCATTTAGGTTAGGCTAGCCTTTACTAAACAATGTATTTATGTTTATATATTTTGTCTAATAACAGTAGTTGTTATTTTTATAGCTTTTATCTAACCTTATTCAGGTTAGGCTAGCCTTTACTAAACAATGTATTTATGTTTATAGATTTTGTCTAATAATAGTAGTTGTTATTTTTATAGCTTTTATCTAACAACCATAATTGTTCCCAAATGCGGTGACATTGCCACCTCGCGTCTCTTGTTTTTATTATATTTTAGTTAATATACTTTTATTTTAATTTTAGTAATAAAATAATATTCACAATAAATTAAAATTATAACATTATTTATATAAGTGAAATAAATTAAATAACAATTATCCTCCTAAGTATTTTTTTGAAGGAAAAAATTTCCTTGAAAGTTATGTTTGTACCTTGCTAATTGACTTAATTACAAAACACATTTGAGATATCTATGTGCAACTTGGGTTGTGTCATTTGGTGGAAACGAGACTTAAACAAATAACAAGGAGTGAGGGAGCTAGGGTTTCACGAAGAAGTGGGGTGGGGCATGAGTAAGGAGTTTTATGATTATCATGGGCAGCATCAATATCCTGCTAGTACGACATTTGGTTTGAAGTAGCTAAGTGCATGTTGAGCAGAAAATCTAAATTACATTTGTATACTTAGGAGATAGGATATGCTTGATTATTGGAAGTT